>QFFA01000508.1:0-12811 GCA_003316565.1 Russula foetens
GTCGTGAAATCGATGGCCTTGATGACAAGTCCGAGCTTGCGCATCGTATTATGCTTGTGAACCTTTTGTGTCTCGGTGCTATCAAGACGAAGAAGGCGAGCGACCAAATCGTTATCCGCCCCGATGCAAGTTGTCCTCCCACTATCGCCCAATCATGGCCTGCTTGGCAACGATGGTCTTTATTCAGAATCTAAGATCCCCCTCAAAATGCTCTTCAATCGTTGGTCTTCCGAAAGTTGGGGTGAATATCTTTGCCTCGTAGGTGCTGTAATAGGGTAAGTTCACCGTCACGGCAGGATGTGTGGTACGGGTCTCATGGACCAATCCAACATGGTCGTGCAAGAGATCGAAACGCACGGACTTCGCACTTTCTCCACCGTGGAGATGTCCTCTAACATCCTCAGACTCAGCACCCAATCCTCTTCAGCATTACTCAAGTCGAACCAGTCTGGAGGGCGACTTGAGCGGTGGCTTCGACCGCATCGCGATCTTGCTGACATGATCATCGAGCACGGTGCCGACGCGACAGCCCAGAGCAATGACGGGACGACTCCGCTGCATGAGGCGTCCTTACGGGGTTCTGTGGATGTGGTCCGGCTCCTCATCGGGCACGGCGCCGATGTGACAGCCCAGAGCAAGGACGGGACGACTCCACTGCATCAGGCGTCCTTATGGGGTTCTGTGGATGTGGCCCGGCTCCTCATCGAGCACGGCGCCGACGCGACAGCTCAGAGCGGACCCGCATCCATGTAGGCATTAACAAAATGTCTGAGCTTTGCTGTGCAATCGCGCGCAACAACGCCACGGAGTTGAAGGGGCCAGCCATGTGGGTGCAGACACAGGCATGGACGCAGGTGGGGCTGTGGCGCAGATCAACTCGGATTTTTGGACCCGTAATTAGTAGTTCACATCAGCTGTAAATAGCTTCATAGTCTAGTCTTGCTTTCAGATGCACAATATTGAAAAAAGTTAAAAAAATTTTAAAAACGGCTCAAGTCGACCACAAGCCATGACCGAAGTCGAGCTGCGGCCAAAACGTTGAAAGTCGCGGTCAGTCAAGCCGTATTCGGCAAAAGCCGCGGCTTTCAAAGTCAGCTCGCGGCTGGTCGAGTTGCGGCAACACTAGCTCTTGCCTTTGCGTTTGCATTCCTTTCCGGGTTCAGGGGGCATCTCGTGTGTTGGTGTAAGTCCAATTCACTATGCATGACAATGGCACCTGGGTACATCCTATACTTTCAAATTCACCCCACTGTCTACTTACCTTTGATCCTCTGTATCCACACATGTACAAAATGCATGTATGGTTGCACACGCAGATCAACAGGGTGCGCGTCAATCCCCCATCTTATAAGATGGGAACGAGATCACGTTCGGCTCGCGCAAAACCCGCCGGACGACTACACCTCGCTCTGGTCGAGCTGATGGGCATCGACACATTCTATGACATGGTGGAGGAGCTTGGTTGTGGGATGTTCACGATGGTGATGAAGGCCATGCCGCGCACGGCGGGCCAATGGTAAGCTATGCATTGTATATCTATTGGATTCTTTTAGACATGATTTTCTACCAGCTTCGACAGCTTGTCGAGAGGAGGGCTACCTCTCAACAAGCTGCCGCTGCCCCTTGTTTATTTTTCTTTTTAATAAGTAGTTTGAATTTCAGTATGGTATGGAAATGCATGTATTAGTGTAAAAGGAGTAAATGTAATGCTGTCTCAAAAGTTATGTGACCGTGTGAGTGATCACATGATCACATGTCGGATAACCTGCACCTGCACCCCAGACACCATTTCCCAAGCTGGCCCAGCTGTGCGTGGCACTCGCTCTTGTGCTACAAGGTAGCGGGCTGGGGGGGAGGACTCAGAAACCTGCTGCCATGGGGCCCTAACTCGTTGCCTGCATTCCTGCACCTCTCGCTATATTATATGCGGATGAGGAGGCACACACGCACATATGGTTTTTTCAGGCATACTCAAAATTTGCACGAATAAGATTCCAACGACATATTTGACATACAATTGTTACAAGCTCAGGCCTACGCAATGTACCTAAAATAACATATTGTTATACATATGGCTAGAGTTCAGCTTCAGCCACCTGCTTGCTGCTCCACTACTTTCTCTCCCAGTTTGGATGATGGTAGAATTAGCAGGTCGTGAAACCTGGAACACATAGGGATTGCCATCTTTACCACACTGAGGGTTTTTGCATCACAGATTGTACTCATTGATTGCCTTCACCATGGTGGACACCCATGGGTCCAGGATGCCACATTGGGGACACTGTAGGGGTAATCTCTTACCCCACGGCTGGTAGTCCCTATGGGCCCAAAGATGGTATGTGACGCTATTGGAATGGAAGTGGAGTACGTTGGTGTGCTTCCCCAATGTTAAGCATTGCTTGAGCATGTGCTCAAGTGCCAAAGTGAAATTGTAGCTATGGATGACAACAGATCTGGTCACCTTGGTGAGAATATCCACCGTGTTAATCATAGAAAGACCCTTTGAGTCAAATGCCAACGCATTTGCTACACCAAAGCTACTGAAACCTTTGTCAGTAATATATTTAAATAAAATATAAAACTCATGTTGCCAAGCCCTGCTTCAGGGCATCAAAGGAAGAATTGTGAGTGACAACAGCTCCACATGCCAACATGAATAATGTGGAGCCATTGACCATGGCCTTGAAAGGGCCAAGAACCAGGTCAAGCCACTGTTAAGGTTCATAATTAATATCAGTATGAAATAATAAAATAGCCCACTTACATCACCAACTTCGGCAGTGCAAGGCGTACCCTCATCATAGCTGAGCCATAGGTCCCCTCTATTGGGGTCTGAATGTGTGGTAAGAAAAATAATAACATGGCTCTGGCAAGAGATTTTGGCCAAAGTCTTTCTGGCTTCGACGTTCCATTGCTCAATATCTTGATCAGTCTCAAAGCTGAATGGGAAGTCCAGAACTGTGAGCTGGGATTTGTCCTCATGGTAGTACTCCGCAAGAAGTTGCTCTACAATCGTAAAGTAGGTGGTGTGCTTAATGGACGACAGGTAGAAGTGGGTGAGGATGAGGGGAGGGGATTTGACTGTGGCATTTGTTGCCATCTCAAATGCCCCCTTCACCTTCAGGAAATCTTGCAGAACCGGTGCACCATTTATGGTAAAACCCTACATATAATTAAATATATTTTAGTGCAGGCGTAACAACTTAAAAAATTAAACAATTAAAAAATTAAAAAATAAAATCAACAAAACGTACAAAATACTTTAGGTTGTTGCTCCTCATCTTCCAATGACACGAAACACATGTAAACTTGACATCTGGAGCCTCAAGCTTACTAAGCTCCTCTGTAGGTACTTCGATACATTTGTTACAGATTGCACGTTCACATCCAGGCTCGTCGCACTCCCAAATGTTTCCACCATCCTCGCACATTGAACAATGCTATAGAAAATAAAAGTCATTATCTCACAGATGCTTTATACTATTAAGTACGTACCTGAATGTCCAAGGATGACATTAATTTGTCCTTTTGAAGGTCTACAGCAGGAGCCACCACTGGCTGAAAAAGTGAAACCTGCTTCGCAGGACCCCCTATGGTCATTCTTGCAGTGCATTTGGTACAAGGCATCGTAGTTAGGAGCAAGTGTTGGGGGATCAAGGTGATGATGGATGGGGGGTCAAGGCAATAAGCAATCAGTGGCATGGGATATTGGTCATATGCAAATTGTGGGAACATGGGAACAGGTACACAGGTTCTTCCGTGGTGATAGTTGGGCGTTTCAGCGTGGCCGTTTTACATGCTCAAAAAGGAAGGTGCCCAGTAGTTTGGTAGCACTATCAGAAATTTCGCACTCAGAAAAGAAAGAGATCTCAGATTACTCTATGTAAGAAAAACAAACATAAAACAAACATGTGTAGGAAAAAAAAATATAAGGCACGTGCCGCCAAAAAATTCTGTCCAAGTTGAGTGGGAGAAGCCCCAGGGGAAACGTGCGCCTGCAAGTGCATTCCCACGCATTAGTTCCCCACTTTCCTGAACCCTAGACTATGGTTCACAGCAGACATTTCTGGCATCTGACTAAGTGTGGATTTTGGTTTTGGAATACCACCCTCAAAATACCACCAAATTGCCTGAAATTGAGTGCATCTTGTTCATATTTAAAAGTAGAATAAGAGCTGTACGATAGTTTTTAAAAACAAATAAGTGCCTATGTAACCAGACCCAAATTGACACTACAACACCAAAAACTGTATTCCTAGACTGTGCGCGCTTAAAAAAGACTTGAAATGAAACATTAAAACTATTTACGACAAGAAGGGACCATTTATCAGGGCATGGAGGGTGTGCAGCTGGGCATGCAGGCAAACGCTGCATATGCAGGCTGTAAGGGGGCATTTCCTAATTGGTACGGAGCGGGCTGTGTGACCCGTTATCTACACGCTCACATATATGCTGTATAAAGAGCTTGAAAATATGGACAATATCCTTCGGAAGACTGATTTTTCAATGAGGCTTGTACTGCTTGTTAGCCAATGTGGCCCTACAAGGCTACCTCAGTAAAAGCTAAAAATCTCAAATTGACACGGGTGCCTAAATCCCGAAAATTGCAGAATCGACACCTTTTGCCCACTTTCCTTCCTAGATTTCAATCGGTCGGCCAGTACTCCAATAATTAAGCGCCTACTCACATGCCAGAAATGTCCGCTGTGAACTGTAGTAGCAGAAACAGGCGAAAATGCGCGCCTGGGAAATATGGTAGAGAGATGCGAAAATGTGAGCCTGGGCACACTGCTTTGGGAGGGATGTGCACCCAGGACCGCAGAAGATGGGCTCGCACAAGTGAAATAACCCTGAGTGGCACCATGTGCTGTAGTAGGAGGGGGCATGCGCAGGACACCCAATGATGCATGGGTGCTTGGTGATGCGGGACCTGGGATTGCCACAGATAGGATTGCCATGCCACAGACGGGATTGCCACAGATGGGTTTGCCATGGATGGGTTTGCCGTGGATGGGTTTGCCACGGATGGGTTTGCCACAGATGGGTTTGCTACAGATGGGTTTGCTGCAGATGGGTTCGCACAAATGAAATAACCCTCAATGGGGTCGGCCGCTGCAGTGGGAGGGGATGTATATGGGGGGCACACATGGAGACGTGAATGTGCACACAGCCAGGTGCCTGGTGATTCCGTGCGATTCCACCTTCTCAATGTTGAACACTTGAACAAATTTTCATGTCTCTGCCACCGATGATTGGCCTGTTTCATGCTGGAGATCTAAAAGGAAATACACGTGAAAATGCACATGCTTGTTTTAAAAATAGATGAGATCTGCAGCATGAAACAGCTAATCATCGGTAGATGGCAGAGACGATTTTTCATTGAGAAGGCAGAATAGCACAAATCACCAGGCACCTGGCTGCGTGCGCATTTGTGTCTCCATGCACACCCATGGCCGACCCCACTGAGGGTTATTTCATTTATGCAAACCCATTTGTGGTGATCCCAGCTGCTGCATCACCAAGTACCCAGCTGTGTGCACATTCACATCGCTGGGTGTGCCCCCCTACACACGCCCCCTCCCACTGCAGCATGTGGCGCTGCTCAGGGTTATTTCACTTGTGCGAGCCCATCTTCTGTAGTCCTGGGTACACATCCCTCCCAAAGTGGTGTGCCCAGGCTCGCATTTTTGCCCCTTTCCACTACCAGTCTAGGGTGAAAGTGGGGAACTAATGTGTAGGAATGCACTTGCGTGCGCACATTTCCCCCTGGGGCTCCCCCACTCGACTTGGACATAATTTTTTTGGTGGCATGTGCCTTAGCAAAACGTGTCTTGTGTTTTTTTTTCATACATGTGTGTTTGTCTTTCTTACATAGAGTAATCTGAGATCTCTTTATTTTCTGAGTGTGAAATTTCTGACATGCTACTGAAACAGTGCTACCAAAATACTGGGCACCTTCCTTTTTGAGCATGTGAAATGGCCATGCTGAAACGTCCAACTATCCACCGCGGAAAAACCTGTGCACCTGTTCCCATATTCCCATATTTGCATATGACCAATATCCCATGCCACTGATTGCTTATCGCCTTGATCGATGATCTCTTTATCTTTCTGAGTGCAAAATTTCTGACAGCACTACCGAACTACTGGGCACCTTCCTTTTTGAGTGTGTGTGAAATGCCCACTGAAAACATCTAACTGCCATATAGTACTGTGATTTGCCGTAGTTATAACACTGCAGCTGTTGGAAAATTTTCACTCTTCCTAAACTCAACTTACCACCATCATGTCCACCAATTGGAGTGTTCTTTTCAATAACATCCTTGCTGAATATGTCCAGCAATATAGTAAGGCTTATGGGGACATAGCTGCTCATACACAAGTTCTTAAGGATTGCCAGGAGGACATTAATAAGTCACCCCTGCACGAAAAACAGGTAATTGACCTTCCGCAACTTCTTTGCCAGGTAAGTATTTCATCTCACTGAGTTATATATGCATGTAGCTATTACTAATTACTGACAATAAACTTATAGGCAATCTGCTGTGAATTCATCCCTTACCTAGATGATGATGACAGGGAGGAGGAAAAAGCAAAGTTGATGCAGCTTGAGATAGATGGGGAAGACCTGACCCCTGAGGAGTGTGAGGCTATAGCAAAACCAACTGATGCTGGGGACTATTGGAAGGAATGGAATGCCTTTCGTGTTGCTCAACGACTTTTTGCGGATGAGGTCACTCAAGTTGATGAAGGGTCCCGAGACAAGACCAATAAGAAGACTTTTGGCAACTGCACAGCTGCTATTTGGGATTGGTTTGATAACCTTCCTGAGAGCAAAGTGAAGGAAGCAGAGTGAGTTGCCACAAAGTGGAACATAGATGGTGCTTCTGATAAAGAAAAAATGTCCATGTGAGCTCTATTTCTTGTTCTTTAAAGGGGTTTTGTGACTGAATACCTACTTAGCTATCAGAAGAAAAACCTTCGAAATAGGACCATTGAGTTTATTGAGGCTTTACACTGTACCATGGGGGTTCACTCAGTGGTCTTACAAGGCTATGAGTCATCTGACCATATAACGGCAGTATTGTAAGTGATTAATTTTCAATTTTCCTTCACTTTTATTCAAATTTCTCTTATAGCCTCGAAACAGATATTAATCCCAAACAAAACCGCCCTTTCACACGTTCCTCCAATGACTGCAAGGCTTGGGCCAAGCAGGGAGCTGACCTCCTAGGTGACTTTATGGCCAACAAGGGTGAGTATAGTGGCTTATAATAACTCTATCTAACTAATACTGATAAAATACTGCAGATAAGGCTTTGGAGAAGAGTCTGGCTGATGAGGAGGAAGAGGAAGTCCCAGAGGTCATGGTGGATGTGTTAGGCCACCCAATCCTCCCAACATGTGATATTACCCAACTAAAGTCACGGCAAGATGTTGTACATGAGATTTTCACCAAAGCATATAGTAAGTTTATTTTTTATTATTTAACTATGATATTCTAATTGTTATTAGTGAGAGTCACTAAGTGTGAAAATGTTCATGTTCCTTGGCTAGAGCTAGCCAGGATGCCAACCAAGTATCTGGACATCAATACCCTTTCCGAAGGTTTTGAGGTCTTGGACCCATCAAGGATGACCAAAAGCATAATTAGTCAGCTCTGGTCCCACTGGTCTGAACGGGCCGATGCCAAACAGCCAATTCTAATATTCTTAGAAGGCCGAGATCGAGACTTGGGGTTATCTGCTAGATGGACTCACAACAGGCCTTCGGCTAACTAGAAAAGGCTTGCATATGTTGATAAGGAAGCCAGTGATGATGAACTTGGTGATCATGCTGGGAAAAGTCAGGATGAGACTAGCATGGGTGAGGGAACACCGGAGTCCCTTGATAGGCTACCCTCATCCAAGTGACCTCATCTCTCTAAAGCACCAGCCGTCCCTGATGAACAAAGTCCTGCTAGAAACAACAATAACAGGAAAAAGTTCCTATCCAGCCTGTCAGATGACCCCTTCTACAAAACTTTATTAGATGGTGTATCAGCATTGCCAGTCTCTGTAAGTCTCTTCTTTATCTGTATGGATTTGTCTAATTACTCTTATATATAAGGCCTCCCCTCCATCGTCTTCCTTGGCTGTAAAGTCAAAGCACAGTTTACCATCTTGGGCATCTTGGGACTGGGATCAAAAGTATCTTCCTTCTGATATTCATACCAGATGGAAGCAGCTCAATGAGGCACTGGAATTGCTTTGGGAGTATACATTTGCAGATCAAGATGAAGGTACTTTGGTTGTTCTTGGAGTTGGTTTAGTCTTGCATGAGTGTTGGAGGGCCATAGAGGTAGAGGAGGACAATGAAACTTCCCCCCAATTCCTTCGAGAGTCACTTCTTGGTATGAAAAGGGCCAAGCAGGCCATCAAGGTCATCAAGAAGGTAATTGACAAGTTGCCATCATTAGACACTAATGAGGAGATGCCAAAGGAGAAGGAGTCAGATGGTGGTGGCAAAGGAAAAAAGGGCAAAGCTCGTCAGAAGACAAGGGAAGACCAGAGCCCTCCTAGAGTCATCAGAAGTCAGCGGCAGCGCAAGCCAAGCCAAAAACTGTGGGGTTCTGACTAGGCACAGTTACATTCCCAATCACTATATGCCCATTTCCTTTTGTTACAGCTTGTGCAGACTCACCAGACGACGTTGCTACTTGTATGATATTTTTGTGATGTCCTCCTGTCGCCATATGCTACCCATTATATCTTTTGAGCCTATTTCTCCAATGTACTCCAGCCTATCCCCCCCAGCTTAGCAAAGCATGATGTGTATTGGGTGTAGTGGGCCATGCACCTCGGACAAGTGTTACCCACAGTTCTCCTACCATTCCCCATGACCAGCTGGTACCAGATATACATAATATGTGTGATTGCACAAATGGTACTGGCCGGATGTACTATCTTCCCCATGATCGGCTGGTACCAGATATACATAATATGTGTGATCACACAAATGGTACTGGCCAGTCATATAATCTTCCCCATGACCAGCCAGTACCAGATATACATAACATGTGTGATCGCACAAATGGTACTGGCCGGATGTACCATCTTCCCTATAATCAGCTGGTATCAGATATACATAATATGTATGATTGCACAAATGGTACCAGCTGGATGTACCATCTTCCCCATGATCAGCCGGTACCAGATATATATAATATGTGAGATCGCACAAATGGTACCAGCCAGTTGTAACATCTTCCCCATGATCGGCCAGTACCAGATATACATAATATGTGTGATCACACAAATGGTACCAGCCAGTTGTACCATCTTCCCCATGACCAGCTGGTACTACATGTACATAATATATGTGATTGCACAAATGGTACTGGCCAGTTGTACCATCTTCTCTATAATCGGCCGGTACCACATATACATAATATGGGTGATCACACAAGTGGTACTGGCTGGTCATATCATTATATCCTTATATTGTACCAACTACCAATACAATGCTATGATTGTGATATAATAGTAGAATTTTGTACAGGCAGCCGGACCCATAAATACAATCCATTGGCTGGCTGTCGGGTAGTCCTACATTTGCAACTATTTGTACATGTCGGGGGAACCAGAAGTACAATGATTTTTGACTGAACGGTCTGCTTTGCAAGGCTAAATAATAAACAAAAGGGTCTTGTAAAAAGGTTGTGTAAGGCCACAGATGAACTCCAAGTGGTAGGAAAGAAGCGGAAGCATGCATCTAGTATTTTGGTTTATGGCTGGAACTGACTGTACTGACCAACCAAAGGCCCAGAACACACACATAAGAAACCTGATAAGGCAATAGACAGCCCTGTTGGCCCTGTTCTAGGTTTAACCAAGAAGGAGAATGCTATACTAGTGCAGCAGATCAAAATTTTGGACTGGTATCATACCAATAGCAAAAACCAGTCTAAAACAGCAAAACATTTTGACACCATATATCCAAACCTGAAAATCAAACAGCTCCTAATCTTAGCATAGTTAAAGGAGGAAAGAAAATAGCAAGATAAATGGGCTTCTAGTAGAACACCAACATATCATATGGCAAAATGTGCCTAACAAACACAGCATCTCGAGGTTATAGAAATGTTGGACTTATGGGTATCAGTGGCAATATTGGACAATATCCTTCTTACTGGTAAGGTCTTGCACCAAAAGTGGACCAGATTTGCAGACCTCACAGGTATTCAAATGATGACTGTCTCAAGTTGAGCAATGGTTGGTTGGCTCAGTACAAATACAGGATGGGCTTGAAAGAATTCAAATGTTACAGCAAGGCTACATCAGTAGGCCCAGAAACAGCTGAAATGGAGCGACAATGCATCCAAGATCTTGTTTGGAAGTATGGTGTTGAGCTATGGGACCTCTTCAATGCAGATGAGACAGGATTATTCTATGGGCAAGTATTATAAATTCAGAGTCTCTGTGGTCCAATCACACTGATTTGATGGACAGGATGCCTCCTGATTGAGGTCTTTCCAATAAAAAATCCTCTGGAGTAAAGGGGACAAAGGTTTGATTAACAGATCTTCTTGCATCAAATGCCAACAGGTCAGAAAAACTGCCACCTCTTATCATTAGGAAGGCAAATAAACCACAGGCATTCCAAAATAAAACAGGTATACAACTTGGTTTCAATTACCAGAACAATGCAAAAGCCTGGATGACAGCTGATATATATTAGGATTGGCTCTGACAGTGGGACCATGATCTGGTAGCAAGAAAATGCAAGATCATTCTTTTACAAGACAACTTCTCAGGTCATATTGTCCTAGATGGACTTCAGATCATCTGCATTGTGAATTTCAAGCTAAATCTCACAGCACATATTCAACCTATGGACCAGGGCATTATCAGATGCTTCAAGGCCCATTATCATGCCAGGTACATTAAATGTGCAATTGGTCACTATGATATAGGCATCACTCCTTCTGAAATCTATGACATTAACCAACTTTAGGCCATGCATCTTGCTGATAGTGCATGGAGGAAGGTAGATACAACAACAATCAGGCATTGCTGGCATAAGGCCGGTATTGTGCCTACAATAGATCCCCCTGTTGCACTGGCTCAACTCACCATTCCCATCCCATCACTGCTTCACACTTCTTCCCAGTGCAACTAGGACATAGATCCTATTGCAATGGTTGAAGACACACTTAGATATATTCTTGATGACTTGGAAGGGACAGGTATACTTCAACACAAGAATAGGCTGGATATTGAGGCCCTTCTAAATCTGCTTGAAGAGTTCTAGATGATGGATAATACAACAGACAAAGAAATTTGTTGTGCTGTGTTGGCTACACACAATGCAGAGAAGGGCTGGTAAGGAGGTCAATGTAGAAGATAATGATGCACCAGTTGAATCCAGACCAATATTTCATGAGGTAGCCTAGACAGTGTCCATCATTAACAGGTATGTTGAAGGTGTTGATGACCTGGTTGCATGCAATGTCGAGGAAACATTGGCCTTATTCAGATATTGGATGCAGTCAGAGAGGGCTAAGGTGCTGACAAACACCCAAATTACTGACTACTATACATAGTTGGTACGTTTACATACTTTTAGAATCATACTAAAGACCACAGAATTTTTATCAATATTTTTCATATATTTTTAGCATATCCTAAAAGCCCATACTCCTTTATATTCCATAGCGCAGATCTGTGACAGAGGGGTATGGGTTAAGAGGGCTTTGACTGTATAGTATAACAATAAAGATATACCCCATGTTCCACAACACCCTCTTAAAACCTTACACTAAAACTGCTGCACATGGACCTAACTTCAAATGTCCACTACCCAAGATTGTTGGTGGTAATGAAGGACACTATAAGATAGAACAAATTCTCATATTACAGCCTATGTGAAACCAAAAAAGCACACAATATCTAGTCAAGTAGAAAGGCTATCCTAACTCTGAAAATTCTTGGCTGCCTGCTAAAGAGCTAACATATGCCCAAGAATTATTAAATGAATTTAAAATATGATACATACAAGTTTAAGCATTGCAGGTCAATCCTTCTTTCTCTTCAACCACCACCACTAGGTCTAGGGTTGTTGATTTATCACCCCTACCCTCCCTTATCGACAACATGCCTCTTGCTCGCGACCCCTCTATTTTCAACTTGCTCAATCACCTTCACGCTCGCTGGTTCCTCGATAGGAACTGGCTCATTTCGTCAGTCACGTCTGCCCAAAAGGATGATGCTGGCTTCATCGCCTGGGTGGAGCTCACGCCTGCAGCCCACTTGCACCTTGTGCGGTCGGTCTTCAAGCTCATCCCCTCCACCCCCCTTATCCCTACTGCCAAGGTCAAGCGGGTGATGTACGTTTTCATTCTTGAGTCACTCAACAGGATCTGTTAGTCGACGGAGACCTTCTTTACCCCCCCTTTCCCTGCATGGAGGCTGCATAAGCGGACTCGTAAGCCCCAGGACCCCAGTCTGGACCAGCCTGCCCCTGGGGTGCAGGCAGTTGACACCATGGCACTCGATAGTCTGGACCGGCCCCCGTCCTCATCCCTTTCTACCTCATGCCCCGGCCATGCCTGTGGGTCTGGCCCCCTGTCGCCTGTCGACGTCCCTACTGTTCGCTCTGGGGACCCTCCTTTGGGAGGAGCATCGGCTAGTGACGTGGAGGTGTCTGGGCCCTCCTGGGTAGGGTCGCTGGCCTCGGTGTGGGGGCTGGACTCTGTGGGCTCTCCCCCTCCCCTTCGCCTCTCTACCCCGCTGCCTGGCCCCTTCCAGTCCTTCGAGGTTTCTAGAAAGTC
>QFFA01000515.1:3928-17906 GCA_003316565.1 Russula foetens
CGGTTGTAAGGAGCATAAAATGTTGATATTATCATTATAATTCGCCTCGGGATCATAAGACTTCATATAATTAATTAAGAATACTATAACTGGCTGACCGGATTCATTAGCCGGTTATCATTCGCTTATAATTCAGTTAAAATTGTATTACAAAGACAGCCCATTATAAGGCTGTTCCCGATTTTGCGACACAGGTTGTATAATAATCATATGTCCCTGTGAGGCTTATGTCAGGTTATGCTCTCCTCCTGAGCCACCTAAATACGATGAGATTGTGGTGTCGAGGCGCTTTCCTTACCAAGCTGACATGAGGTACAACGCGACATACAAAACTTTGAAAGGTGCAACGCGACATATTTTTGTGTATCTTCTGAAAGACACAGAAACTTCTAAAGGCTAGCATAACCCCCTGTGTCACTTTCACTGCTACAGTCTGAGTCACCGCTACTCTGTTCAGACTCTTTGTCATCCTCTGTTTCATCGTCGATTCATTCCTCCCTTTCAAGTCCTTCTGTCTTGCTCACATCATCGTCGCCATTGTTGTCAACGCCCCCTGGGACCATCTTGAGACCAATCTCTTCCTGTCTTTCGTACTGCATGTGCCTGACACCATAGCCGAAATGCCTCATGAGCATGTCATGGTCCAGAAAGCTGCAAAGAATACTGTCATTCAGTGTCGAGACAAATAAGTGTTTTGTGAAGTAAAAATTAACTTGCATGTTGACATAGAAATTCACCCAATCGTCTTGTTCATCGGGTTTCAAAATACGTGCTGCAGATTTTGTTACTGGCAACAGAGATGATGTGCGCTCCTCCAAGAACGCAGGAATGAGGTGGACTCCTCTGATGACTTGTGCGGGGTCGAGAAAGGTGAACACGTAGTAATCCAAGGACTGGACAAACCCAATTTTTGGCAGGTGTGCATGGTGGAATCCATGGCGATATGGGCCAGGCTCCATTCCAAACCAACGTACCCATAAGAAGTCCATTGGGTGCAGCTTTCTCCCCCCCACATCTGGATGGGTTGACGAGACATATGTGTGGAAGATACCAATCACACGTGCATACCAGTACGGTTGAGCCCCTGGTCCTGTTTCTGGAGACTTGACCATGATATCAGGGTACATCTTTGGATGAATGACGTCCCCATCGCGCATAACGTCATAGGTCGTATAGTTGATCCTCATGGTTCTGCAACGATAGACCCTTTCGTCCAATATGCGTATGGTCATCCGCTCTTCTTCAGTAAACTTGCCATAACTGTCGCCCTCATAGTCTCGATCAAGAAGCCGTCCAAGGAGGTGATCTTTTAGTTTTGGGATAAAATCCTATCGGTGATTTGGTCAGATGATGTCACCAGTCTTTTTCTGAGCAATCAAAGACATATGTCAAACGCGGGATCGCCATGGTTTGTGTGAACATAGGAATATATATTGACAGGGTCTTTTCATGATTTTGATATCTGATAGTGTGCTTCTAGGTCCTGTCCAAGTCCTATATTGTCATTGCCGCTGACGCTCGCTGTTTCGGATCGCTTCTTTATTCTCTGACGGGCTGCAGCAAGTTGGGCACGCTCAAATCGTCTCACATGCTGTCCAATTTGTTTTGTTGCATCGCGTTTGTTTGTTGTCCCATAGAGCCGTTTTACGAGTCTGTGAGCTAGCTCGCCCTACGCAATCATGAGAATTTATATCGCCGCACATTGATGACATGAATTCCATACCACTTGAGTCGAAAATGAGTCTGTCGTTCTGAACATCCATATAGTATGCGCATAATCTCCAAGTGCATGGAATTTGGGCGTGAATAGATTCAACGTCTTCTTTCGTTGACCAGAAGGGCGTACCCCCGAACTATTTGAGGCCTCCACTCTCACCTGTGTATGCCTCCGTGCCTCAAGCTCTTGAGGTAGTTCCTTGGTCTTGAACTGTGAACAAGTCGCATCGCGAAATCTCCTCATGAGATGTCCAAATTCAATTGTGAGCGATTCTAGATGATTCACAGTCAACTGGGTGTGCATCCTAAGCTTTGCAAATCCGTGCCATTCTGCTGTCCGATACAGTAATTTCATGAGGCGTTTGTTATCAGGCCCCTCGAGGAGTCCTTCGAATGCCGGGATAGAACACTGATTGAGGGTATTAGTATATTGTGTAACATTGGCAGAAATAATGTCACCTGCAACAAGTCCTCATAGTCTCGCGCTGCAAGTTTCTTCAATTCGGAAACATTGTTGGTGAATTTGCGTATAGCCTGACTAAATGGGGGGATTTTTCAAAACCTAACAGAAATGAGTCCCATCATTATACACTGAAAAGTCATACTGGTTTTGTACCTTTCGTCAAGAATATCCACCAACTCTCCATTTGGCGCGACGGCATACAGTATGCGAATTAGATGTGTGAAGAGAGATTTCCATACACCAAGCTCGACTTCATGCATGAAGTCGACTACGAGCATTCGGGACACATCGAAATTGTCACCCAATTGCTCGATAAATGCGTTCTAAATTGTACCAACATAGAATATCAGAATTACAGCACTTGGAACAACTGAATTGAAAAGGATACTTCGACTTACCAATGTCGGAACAGATGATGTAGGCTTCAGTAATTGCTGAACATATACTCCACTGATGGGGGCCCCGTGTTTGTAAATTGCATCGCGGGTCTTGTTGACAGAATCTGAGACATCTTGATACTTGCGTGCTTGGTTGGCCCAATTCTTTGCATCAGTAATATGACCCACGCGATCTAGCTTGGCTTTTGGGATGAGACAACGTGGACAGGGACAAAGCCCCTTATCACGAATAGTAGCGAGTAAAACCCTAATGAGGGTGGTAAGCAAGAATGTAAAGAAACATAAGTAAGTACAAACTTCTCAGGGTAGTCTGCCGAGTAGGTGAGGATGCGTGGATACACCCGTCGCTCAATTCCATCATGGCAGCGCACAACCATTCCATAGGAGGATGCATGAAGGAAGTCATCGTCAAGCAGGAACTTCCACACCGCATGCATGAGTTCCCGCCGACAGTGCGTAAGAACGTCTTTTTGTTGCGTTCCCCACTTATGGTGAAATGACTTGAGTTCATCTTGGAGCGAGTCTGGCAGCGGAGGTATGTATGCAAGATGCATCATTGCACCGGAATTTGGTTGGCATCGGATATATTTTGAGAGGTTTCCGAAGAGCATATAAATTGGCCACATCTTTGCGGTACCGAACGTCACAAGATGGGTGACATCTGACCAGAACATGAGTCCCACAACAAGCTTCTCACGTTTGCAAGTTGGGTCATCTGTCGGAGCACGTTGGACCTTGTCGTGCTCATCCAAAAACACGTCCATATTGTAAATCTCAGAATACAGGCATTCGCTCTGTTCACTGTTGGGGACCTTTCAAAACAATTTGAAGGGAGTAAGGTGGAACTTTGACGAGATCGGGCTTTCAAAGGCTTGTTTTATTAGAGTTGTAATTGGACGGTAGCGAAGGCCAGGAATAGAGAACAACTGTGAGGCCTTATTGGTGCTACCAGACGGGACGTCAATCTTGACAGAGGCGTGACTGAATGAACGTAGGAAGGGTGACCTCTCATCAGCTGCGTCGGCATTTTGGTTCTCGCGTTGTCACGATTCGCTCCCCTCTACGTCCCCTCTACGTTTACTCTCCCTTACCTTTCCATCTCCCCTTTTCCTTTGTTGCTCTCGTGCCGTGCCGCGCCCTTAACATGTTGACCACACGTTCTGTACCTTAGGGCTGCTTATCTCTGACTCGATTACCATGCGCTGTGCGCATGTTCTTATCTCTGACTCGCTCGCCTCATGTTCACCATGAGGCTTCATGTATATAAACACGTGCGTTTCATAGGACGAGCTCTAAGCTCGTTCTCTTGTGGAATACAGACGTTTGTCTCTTCCTCGAGTGACTGAGATCTTCAGGAATCTAAGGACGATCCTCATCGTTGCTTAGCGAAACTGTCCATTGTCTTCGAGTCGCAATAAGTACTCGCTCGTGCCACTCTCTGGCCCTCGCTCGCACATGCCCGCTACTGCAGAAGTCAAGCCCGACTACCGATTCTGCCAATACCTCTCACCAGCTGTAGCCCACGACAACGGACCCTGTGACTGCCTCACGAAAGGACTCCGGAAATAGACCCCGAACGACGACTTGTTCTGACACGGTGATCTGACCGTGACAATAGAACGAGCTTATACGAGCTTCACCGAAACCGAAAGAACCATGACATCGACACCGAACCCCTCGACTTCCAAAGGAAAAGGGAAGACCCCCACGGACTGGCGCCTCAGAGCACTCCGCGATGTCCCGACCCCAGCCGCGCTGGGAGGACTCCGACTCCCCTTCCTTGCACTGCCAGAACAGAGGGACACCGTCCCGACGGAATACGCTGTTAACACCGAATTTTGCGTGCTAGGAACCACGACAGTCCCATGGACCGGCTACTACGCCACCCTGAACGGAGCAAGGATCGCAGTCTCCAACATCTATGGAGTCTGGTTCGAAATCCGCCGATGAGGTACCGATTGGGAAGCACACCGCCTCGCCAGACCTTCGCTCTCCTTGATAGACGCCCCGTTAAACGGAATTGACTACGCGCAACTCCGAGCCTTGGGAGAACCAATCACACGCCCCCCTTCCGCAGCACCGCTCGAAACAACTCAAGGAGCCCCCATCCAAATCACCTCGGTCCCCGAAGTGATCGAACCAATGCCCATGCCAACCCCCTTGCTCCCCAGTAGCGAATCATTCGCCCAATTCCAAGCACGTGCAACAGGGAGGATGCCGGGCTTTGGCCAAGGACCACCCGACGACGATGATGACGATGACGGCCATGACCGGCGTCGCTCCTCCCCCACAGACCGCCCTCCACGAACGTCAGGAGCACCGGGAGGAACTGGGGACGACCCTATGACAGTAAACGCCATTCGCGGGATGGGTCACATCCGCCTCGAAGGCATTCCCCCTGATCGGTTCGACGGAGATCGGGACCGAACCATGAGGTTCTTGACCCAATTCCACAGGTACATGCTGATGAACTGTGACGCGTCCATCTCCCTCGACCCCATCAAGAAGTGTGCCTACTTCTTGTCCCTCATCGAAGGGCCCAAGGTGGAAGGCTGGATCGAAAGGATGTACGAGTGGCTGGACGACGTGCAGCAGCACCCACAACAGCTCCTAGGACGCTCCCCCTGGCAGGTGTTAGAACGGGAGTTCAAAGACTCGTTCGTCGACTACGCCGAGAATGAAAAGGCGCAGAAAGCAATGACGACACTCAAGATGAAAGAAGGAAACATTGATGAATACATCGCTACCTTCGAACGCCTTGCCCACCGAGCTGGAGTCGACGTCGACGACGCCTCAAACCTAAAGCTCTTCGCTCAAGGGCTCCCCTTCTCTCTGGTCGAAGCGATTATCCGCTACAACAAACCCAATAACTTCCGACAGTGGAGCGAAGGAGCACAAGAGCAGCAGCGCAGCTGGCTTTGCCTCCAAGCCATCAAGGATAGCTTTGGACGCTCCCAACCCCCTAACTCACGACCAAACGAAGGGCAGCGCCGCTCGGGAGGCTTTGGCAACTTCTATTGGCGTCGTCCGGGACAAGGACAAGGAAGTGGAGGGAATCAACGTGGCCAAGGACGAGGCAACCAGCAGCCGGCACGCCCATGCCTTCCCCCTCGAAATGACGACGCCATGGATACATCGGCAGCAGCCCGCAAAGCCTCCACTGACAAAGAGAAAGAGGAATACCGCAAAACGGGCCGCTGTTTCGAATGCGGGAAACAAGGGCACCTAGCTCGCACCTGTCCCTCAAAGAGAGGCCGCCAACCAGCGAGCAGGATGGTAGAAATCGTCAATTCAGTAGAAGAAGACGCCCTCCCCAACCATTGATGCGATCTGGCGGCTCTCGCCATGTATGCACAGAAATTTAGCGACGAAGAAAGGGAGACGTTCGTGCGGAGTCTCCAGGAGTTAGGAGCGGACGCGGGTTTTGTCGAAGCCTGAATGTAACGACTCTCATTCGGGCAGTAGGGGCTGGTTCCCTGTATCGATCAAAGAATAAAGCGATTTACGTGCCATTCATGATCCGAACCAGCAAAAAACGAGTCGACCGGAAAGCGCTCCTAGACAGTGGAGCAACGGAGTGTTTTATCAACCCCCGAGCAGTAAAAGAGCTCGGGATAAAACCCAGAAAACTCACATCCTCCAGAACAGTTCGCAACGTGGATGGGACCCCTAACAAAGCAGGGAAAATTTCCAAAGCAGTCGACCTCATCGTCGACCACTACGGAATCAAAGCAACGCACCCATTCTTCGTCGCGGATCTAGGTCCTGACGACTTTATTTTTGGCTACCCTTTCTTGGAAGCCAATGAACCCCAGGTTAACTGGGGAGAAGCACATGTCAAAGGATCCACCACCGCATCCACGTTAGACGCAGATCGATGCCATATCCTGCCAAAGGGAAGAAAGAAAAGGAAACAGGGTGTTCCACTCTGGGTACGTTCCTTGAACGGATGGGCCCCAGGCGATGAGGTTTGGCAACAAATCGCAGTCCGAAGGACCACGGTGGCCCAACAACTAGCCGCAGAGGCGGTTAAAGATCGGGAAGCGAGGCCCTGGCAAGAACTAGTCCCGCCAGAATACCACCGTTACGCGACCGTCTTTAATGAGCAGGATTCTGAAAAGTTCCCCGATCGCCGCCCTTGGGACCACGCCATCGACCTTAAACCCGACGCACCAGCCTCCATCAACTGCAGGGTGTACCCCTTGTCACCCGCAGAGCGAGAAGAACAGAAAAAGTTCCTGGCCACTAACCTAAGGCTAAAACGCATCCGACGATCCAAATCCCCTTACGCCAGCGGCTTTTTCTTCATCAAGAAAAAGGACGGAAAACTCCGCCCCGTCCAAGATTACAGACGACTGAACGCTTGGACCATACCTAACAAATATCCTCTACCCCTCATTTCCGACCTCATTCACCAGATCTCCGACAAAGAGTGGTTCACCAAATTCGACGTGCGATGGGGCTACAACAATGTCCGCATCAAGGAAGGTGATGAGTGGAAGGGCGCGTTTAAAACTAGTGATGGCCTGTTCGAGCCCACCGTGATGTTCTTCGGCATGACAAACTCCCCGGCCACCTTCCAGACCATGGTGGATGACGACTTCAAAGATCTGAAAGCCAAACAGACAGGATCAGTCTACATGGACGACTTCGTCATCCACACGAAAGGCACCCTGAAAAAGCACAAGGAAGCCGTCCACGAGTGGCTGGAGCGGATAGAGAAGCTCGGGCTGTTCCTCAAACCCGAGAAGTGTCTATTCCACCAACGAGAGATAGAATACCTCGGCATGATAGTCGGCAATGGCCAAGTTCGCATGGACCCTGTTAAGATCCAAGGGATTACACAATGGCCTACTCCAACGAACGTCCGGGAAGTGCGCAGCTTCCTCGGGTTCTGCAATTTCTACCGCGCTTTCATATCCGACTTCTCAAACATTGCCCGACCGCTCAACGACCTCACCTGCAAGAACCGACAATGGGAATGGTCAGAGGAATGTCAAAAGGCCTTCCAACGGCTCAAAGATGTCTGCTCCTCAGAACCAGTCTTGAAGACACCCGACTGGAACCGCCCCTTCATCATGCACACTGACGCATCTGGGTACACACTTGGGGTTGTCATCGCCCAAGAACACGACGACGGGGTCCACCCAGTGGCCTTCCACTCCCGGAGCCTCCTTCCAGCCGAAAAAAACTATGACGTCCATGACAGGGAACTCGCAGGGGTCGTCTTTGGTTTTAAATGTGGCCGACCCCTCTTCCTTGGTGCAAAGCACCCCATCCGGGTCCTCACGGACCACAAAAACCTTCAATACTTCCGAGAACCCCAAAAGGTGTCTGGACGGCAAGCGCGCTGGATTGAGTTCCTTCAAGATTTTGACTACACCCTCGAACATATCGCTGGTACGACCAACACAGTGGCCGACCTCCTCTCCCGAAGGAAAGACCTTAACAAGGGGGTGGATTCTGACCTCCCTCGGACGCTGCTACCAGATCACCTCTTCGCCCGCAAAATTTTCCTCCCAGACGACCCTGAACAACGCCGCTCGATCCTCCAAACCATTCATGATTCCCTGGCTGGAGGACACCCAGGCATCGCGAATACCTGGGAACTGATACGAGAACACTATGAAGGACCCAGACTACGCAGCTTCGTGGAAAACTACGTCAAGGGGTGCGCACGCTGCCAGGAGTCGAAGACTAACGTACACCGATCGAAAGCCCCTTTGCAACGTTTTGATGCACATGTCGAAGACGGCCCCTTCCAATACGTGTCGATGGACCTGATCACAGACCTCCCCAAATCGCAGGGTTTCGACTCCGTGCTCACGATCGTAGATCAGGGATGCTCGAAAGCAGCTAAATTCATCCCATGTCACAAGACAATCGACGGACCAGGAGTCGCCAACGAGTACCTGAAACACCTGGTACCCTGGTTCGGACTCCCCAAAAGAATCATCTCTGATCGAGATCCCTGATTCACATCAACGTTCGCGAAAGAAATGTGCAAGGCCTTAGGAATCCAACAGAATCTCTCGACGGCCTTCCACCCAAGGACCGATGGACAGACGGAACGCATGAACGCCTGGCTAGAGCAATATCTTCACCCTTGGACGGCAAGTAAACCCGCCAGCTGGAGCCAACTCCTTCCCGTCGCAGAGTTCGCCCACAACTCATGGAGACATGACGCGACGAGACGATCCCCCCATGAACTCCTCCTCGGAATGAAGCCTCAGGTGATCCTCAAGCACCTCGAGGCGAACGCGCCGGCAGCAGAAACACGCCTAAAAGCGCTGGAGGAAATGAGGCAAACGGCGCAACAGCTCCTGACCCACATCCAGAACCGCCGAGATGACCGAAAGATAACGGAGATGAAAGAAGGAGACCAAGTCTGGCTGGAAGGACATAATCTTTCAATCACGGGAAACAAGAAACTCGCCCCTAAGCGCTACGGACCCTTCCCCATCATCCAGAAGATCGGACCGGTAGCCTATAAACTGCGCCTTCCGGAAACGATGAAAATTCACAACGTCTTCCATGCAGACCTCCTCCTACCATATAAGGAGACGGAGGCATATGGCACGCCCTTCACACGCCCTCCACCAATCATCGATAACGAGGAAGAGTACGAAATCGAGGCGATTCTAGACTCCAGGAGGAAAGGGCGAGGACGACAGCTCCAATACCTCGTGCATTGGAAGGGATATCCACACTCCGACGACTCCTGGATCGATCACAAGGACTTGCACGCCCCCGAACTTCTCGCAGAATTTCTCACATCCACCTCCGCCCCGGCTGGACGAGCAATCGCATAAATACGACCCGCTGACCCCCACTCCTTTCCTTCATCCGCCTCCCATTCGATCTCTACTCTGCTTTATCTCCTCCCTCGAACCACAATGTCTAGCACCTCGTCTACACCTTATCAAGTCCGTTCCCCCTCGCCCTCGCCGGCCCTAGCACTCGCAGCCTTCTACCAGGCTCAGGTCAACGCCCTCACGCCGACGAACCGACACAACATCGCTTGGGCCATGGCCCATGGAGCCGTCATCGCACATTGGGCAAACCTCACCGGGGACGACGTCTCCAACGCGATCCGAAACCTCCGCAGCACCCCGTCCATCGCTATCCCGCTCCTCCTGGGGGACGTAGCTCCCCCCGTCACTGAAATCTTGACAGCCACCTCGCCACAGCTCGAATACCCTCCAACAGACGACGAAGAAGAAGAAGCTGAGGTTGAGTCGGTCGTTTCCACTCCCCCCATTCCCATTCCTCCCCCTCTCACCGTCATCACCAACACTGTCGACTACGTGGGGCCAAACGCCGAACCCATAACCCCCAACGATCCCCCACCGTGGTGGCCACTCTCTCCACCCCCCTTCCTCGCTGACGGACCCATAGATGCTACACCCCGTTACCGACTCCACGCTGTCTCCCCTACGCTGTCCGAGACGTACGATGGCATTGGAAACGCCCTCCTGGCTGCGGAAGCCGATGCGATGGAGGCGTTCCAAACCCGCGAAGAAGAAGAGCGAGCACGGACCCCCTCTCCCACAGGACCATCGCCTAACATCCATCCAGGCCCCGGATGGAAGCGCAACTTCGAGGAGCCGGGGGTGCGCTACCTGTTTGATATCCCCAACTATAGCTTTGGCCAAGAAATCGCCCCCTTCGTCCAGATCGACTGGAACAGCACAAGCCCCGAACTGATGGGCACCATGGGTCGAGGATGTACAGTCCACTCTCGCCCCCTTCACGCCAAACAGGACGCCTTTCCTCGTCCCTCCTTCGACCGTCGCCAAGCATACCTTTTCGCCGAAAATCAACCCCACTCTGAGGCTGTGGACTGGGCGCTGGACTGGGCCATGGACGACTCCCTGAAAGCCGAGGTGATTCGCGCGCGCCACCAGACCACGCTCGTCATCCGACGAGCTCGACAATTGGCAGAGTTGCGGACGCAGCTCGCCGACGATCGGCATGAGCTACAGCGCTCAATGCGACGCCTCGCCAAGGCCAACGCCTACTCTTGCGTGCGCCGCTCTATCGCCCACTCCCTTTCCACCAACAACAGCGACCTCAGTGACCGGCAGATTCGCCGGGCTAGACAGAAGATCGAGGACCCGTGGGTCTGGACCGACGAGAAGTCCTCTGACGTCTGTGCATGGTGTCGAAAGGCAGGACACAAGGTCGAGTGGTGCGCAGGGATCCACACTTGTTCCCTTTGCCACTCCCGCAGTCACCTGGAGGAGTATTGTTTCAACCCTCACGAAAACTGCGTCAGCTTCGAACCTTGTTTCGTCCCTCATCGCCACAAGCACGGGGCCTATCAGGCCTGCGCGTCCACCATCCGTACCGAGCGTGACGAGTTTTGAAGGACCTTAACAAGGGGGTAATGTCACGATTCGCTCCCCTCTACGTCCCCTCTACGTTTACTCTCCCTTACCTTTCCATCTCCCCTTTTCCTTTGTCGCTCTCGTGCCGTGCTGCGCCCTTAACATGTTGACCACACGTTCTGTACCTTAGGGCTGCTTATCTCTGACTCGATTACCATGCGCTGTGCGCATGTTCTTATCTCTGACTCGCTCGCCTCATGTTCACCATGAGGCTTCATGTATATAAACACGTGCGTTTCATAGGACGAGCTCTAAGCTCGTTCTCTTGTGGAATACAGACGTTTGTCTCTTCCTCGAGTGACTGAGATCTTCAGGAATCTAAGGACGATCCTCATCGTTGCTTAGCGAAACTGTCCATTGTCTTCGAGTCGCAATAAGTACTCGCTTGTGCCACTCTCTGGCCCTCGCTCGCACATGCCCGCTACTGCAGAAGTCAAGCCCGACTACCGATTCTGCCAATACCTCTCACCAGCTGTAGCCCACGACAACGGACCCTGTGACTGCCTCATGAAAGGACTCCAGAAATAGACCCCGAACGACGACTTGTTCTAACACGGTGATCTGACCGTGACACGCGTGTTGCATTGAATTTGTCAAAGTCGTGGACTTTGAAGTCGGGATGACGAATGACCTCAAATACAAGTCGATTTACTTCCTTGTCAGTCTTTTGTGTGCCGCCAGTGGTTTGCCAGTACATCAGTAGTTCAATGCTTTTGTTGCTATAGCCAGACTTGGGGGCGTTATCGGGCATTTCATCAATTATCATTTCCTCTTCAGGGACAATGGCCGAGGTGTGAGGGCGATACAAATCTTCGGTGGATATGGATGCATCGGGGTCACAGGATGGCCGATACATATATTCCTTCCAGAGGCCGAAAGAATTCGGAGCGGTGTGAAACGGATTCCGGACAATGAGAGTTACACGTGGGACAGCTTGGACAGTGGTCTCAGGATATGATGGGTCCAAAGAAGGAGCAGGGCAGGGTGGTTCTGGATATATGTCCTGATATTGTGCAGGCAAGCAGCGCATGCGCATTGGCCGTCCTGACTGAGATAAGGCTCACTATAAAAGAAAAAGCAACTGAATTTCAGTAGTTTGACATACTGAATGGTGCAGAATCACATTAATTTCAGTCATTAGCATACTGAAAAAAAGTTGCAAAGATTTCATATGACTACTGACTGGGTGCAGATTCGTTGAGTTTAATATGATTTTAATATGATATACTCCTGAATTTCATCGATTTTCATGTGTTTTAGGTACTGAAAGTCAGTAGCTTTTTCTTTTATAGTGGCTGGAGGTAAGGCAGGCCCAGGTTGCGGTAGGGGCAAAGGTGGACTGAGAAGGGGAGGCAGATCAGGAGCTATTGGTGATGGGGGTTGACTCGGAGGTATCGGCGATGGAGGGCGACTTGGTGGAGGTAATTCTATCTGAGGGAAGACCGATGGCTGCAGCATGGGAGGCGGACTGAGAGGTATTGGTGATGGAGGGCGACTTGGGGGAGGGGGCTCTGTTTGAGGGGTGCGCAATAGTCGCAGCATGAGATCACTTTCAACAGGACCCAGGCCGGAGAAAGATGACTATGATTCCGAATCTCTTAAGATAATTCTGCCAATGATGATCTATAATGAAGAAGAGACTCACAAAGTGGTCTAATTGTGTGGCTTGCGGCTCAAGTTGTGTCCCGGGAGGGTGCCAAGTCTTTGGCTTTTTGGACCTACGTTTGCTACCTGCAATTTGTTGGTACCGTGCATGATGACTTGCCGCAAACTCTTGGTATTCAGTGCACGACCATCGATGTTGATACAAACCCAAACCCGGAGACAGGAAACGGGGACATGTTTCGCAACACTGTATCGATGCCATGATTGTACGGAGCTGGGTGAGTCCCCTCCAAATTCGCCGCTCATCGATATTCCCTGTCCACATCATGTACATACAACTTGGATATGTTGATGAGTGGCGATGAGGACTTGGGAGTTCCGGTGCTGTCACGAGATATGAGCGCAGATCAATCAACAAGAAAAAAATCAACGTTGATTGGATACGCACCAAGTTCAAGTTGGGCCCATAAAACCTCGAACCCGTCAAAAACTGCCCACTCCATCCCCCTCACCAATATCCCCATCATTAGTCCCCTCATGGCACGAGGAAATGTTCCCGTTCCGTCGAGACAACAGAGCTCCCCCCAGTCTCAGCATCATAGTACCCATTCGTCCTCGTCCCGAGTCTCCCGACAGTACAGCAGCCAACGTCGACAGCCTACGACCTCCTCACAATCCCGTTCTCCCTCTCAGTCTTTAGGTGACTCCACTGACACACAGTTGGAGAACTATACTGACATGCAGATGGTGCGGGATATACGACGTGCGTTTGGAGATGCAGCCAATTCCCGTCGTTCTGAGGGTGACGCACTGGCAGATGGTGCTGAACAACCAAGCAAAAAAAAGTGAGTCAGCATCTTTGATGTCCAGGGAGAGGTAAAAATGTTCTGACGTGTGACCAACAGGAAAGTGTGCTCCCTGACCCAACCAGGTCGGGGAATATGGAAAATTGTTGACCTTTTCCATGATCTCCCAGAACTTTTGGAAAAGGCCGATAGACACAATGAAGCACAATCACTTGAGGAATATGAGTTGGAACAGCGCGACAGCAGCGACTTTCAAGGAATGACACAAGAACAAATCGATGAAGAGCGCCAGGAGTACGTTTTCTTATCTGATGTTCTGATGGGTGTGACTTGATGTGACCAACACACGCAGCCGCAAACGTTGCCACAGGGCATCGGAAATTTTGATGAAGTTGATTCCTGGATTTCAGCAAAGTTCCAACTGCATCGAAAACAGACATATTTTCTGTGCCCCGGTATGTGACTCGTAACATGCCACCACATTGTACTAAGTTGTATCTTGTCTCAGTTGCAGTCAGGAGCAAACGATGCACGCAGTGATGACACAAGCAGACTGAAGGCCGCAGTTGCTGAATGGCTCAATAAACGCAACTCCACTGG
>QFFA01000516.1:0-12238 GCA_003316565.1 Russula foetens
CCTTGACTTGGTGCAATTGATTATCGTACTATAGACGTGAGACGGCCATTGTCTCGGCCGTCTTACACAAACCGACATGGTGGACAAAGCGAACGAAGTCATCAGCAAAATGACTGACGCTGCGAAACCGGAAACAGTAAAGGTGGAATCGGCAACCAAAACAAAGAGAGGCATGATCCTCCTCACGCTTAACAGCAAAGAGGCTGTTGCTTGGATTAGAGAGCCCTTAAACGAAGTGGTCTTTGCCAACTCATTCGTCAAGGGCGCGCACATCAGGAATCGCGAATACAGTTTAGTCGCACCCAGGATCCCATTAACTTTCGAACCGGATAACGAGGTGCACCTCAGAGAGGTGGAAGAAACCAACAATCTCCCAGTTCGCATTATCCGCAAAGCCAGGTGGATCAAACCTATCGGACGCAGGAGGCCAGGGCAAACCCACGCTTTCACCATCCTGACAATCTCTTCAGTGGACATCGCAAATAGGCTAATCAAGGATGGAGTCATCATCTGCAGCAGTGTAATCCGCCCAACGAAGCAGAAGCAAGAACCAACGCAATGCATGAAGTGTAGGCGTTGGGGACATTTCGCGGCGAACTGTCCGGACCCAGAGGACACGTGTGGAACCTGTGGGGGGAAGCACCGTACAAGCGCTTGCCAAAATAAAGAAAAGCTACACTGCGTTTCATGCGGAGACAATTCACATGCAAGCTGGGATAGGACGTGCCCGGAATTTGTAAAGAGGAGCGCAATCCTAGACGAGAGGAACCCCCTCAACAGCATGCCGTTCTTCCCAATGGACCAGGACTGGACACTCATAACCAGGCCCAGCAGGATCCCCTTCGAGGAACGCTTCCCACCAACCTACACAGTAAGGAACCTCCCATACACAGCCGCCAAGCCGGCTGGGATGGCGTCACAACACAGACCAGCAGGAAACCGCGCAGCGAGAGTCCCGCACGAAAATCCCAACCTGATCCCACTACCGTTACCGACAAAGAGCAACCACACGTCAAAGGAGGCGGGAGAACTCACTGACCAAGAAGGAGACCCAAGCTGGCTGTGCAAGCCAGTGCCGACTGAGCCATTCCAATTTCACGACAAGGACAGGGCCCTCATCCAAGACGTTACAGGATGGGATTGATGGAAAACATCAAAATCTGGCAGCAAAACGTCAACAAATCGCGCGCATGTCAGCACAACCTTATTAGCAACAACCACTTAGTTAGAGAAGGAATAAACTTGATTGTCCTTCAGGAACCCGCTATAGACCCACAGGGATACACACTCGCGGCTAGGGACTGGACACCAATCTACCCCTCTCACCACCGGAAAACAGATAAAACTACCAGAGCAGTTACCCTAATAAGGGCCGACCTCAGCTCAGATTCATGGAAACAACTGGATTTCCCATCGGCCGACGTGGTGGTAGTTCAATTTAAAGGAACGTGGGGGAAATTAACTATCGCCAATGTTTACAACGATGGCGGACATGATGAGACTGTCCGTTTGATATCCGAATTCCACCACAAAAACCGTAACGTGATAGAACGGATGGACATGGGAGCGGTGCACGTCCTCTGGATGGGTGACTTTAACAGGCACCACCCCTACTGGGATGACCCCAACGACAGTAGACTGTTCACCAGAGAAGCAATAAACGCAGCGGAGAAACTAATAGAGGTGGTCGCGGACGCGGGTCTGGAACTGGCCCTTCCATCTGGCACCCCGACACACAGGCACAACGTCACCAAGAAATGGAGCAGACTAGACCAGGTGTTCATGTCAGACCAGTCAGAAAATGCACTCATCACATGCGACACGCAACCGGATCATTGGGGTATCAACACGGACCACCTTCCGATACTTACGGTCTTGAACCTCAGCGCGGATGTAGAGGAGGCTAACGAGGTCCACAATTTCTGCGAAGTGGACTGGGACTCCTTCCGCACGGATCTTAAGGCCCATCTAGATAAACTCCCGCCAAGCGCACCGATAGTCACCCAGTGCCAATTAGACGCAGACTGCTTCTGCCTAACTAAGGCAATTCAGAGCACCATTAACGCGCAGGTCCCGACATCGACCATAATGTCGAAATCTAAACGCTGGTGGACTAAAGAGCTGACCCAACTACGTCGAGCAATGAACAAACTGGGCAGACAGTCATACAGAAGACAGATGGACACAGCCCACGCTATTCACAGCGAGCACGCAGAAATGGCAAAGAAGTATCACAACACCCTAGACCAGACCAAAAGGCATCACTGGCGCGACTGGCTGGAAAAGGCCGAGGACCCAGACATCTGGGCGGCGCACTGCCTCACCTCCTCCTCGGGTGGGGATGGTGGTAAAACCAAAATTCCGGTACTCAAGCACAAAGTCGGAGATGCGACCGTAACAGTGAGTGCCAACTGCGACAAGAGCCGAATGCTAGCCAAGAACTTCTTCCCAGTGAAGCCACCATCGGATGATGCGTTGATCGAATGCGAATACCCTCGAGCCTGCGAACGCGTAGGCAAGGTCACTATAGAGCAGATCAAAGCACAGCTCAAGAAGTTGAAACCGTACAAAGTGCCAGGCCCTGATGGTATACCCAACATCGTGCTCACCAAATGTGCGGACCTGATCGCAGAAAGACTGTGCCACATCTTTCGAGCAATGCTGGACAAGAGTCTAATGTACAAACCCTGGAAAGAGTTCGTCACGGTGGTACTAAGAAAACCGGGAAAACCCAGCTACGACATGCCGAAAGTGTACAGACCAATAGCGCTTCTCAATACCATGTGGGAGGTTATCACCGCCATCATAGCAAACCACATCACGTATATCACCGAAAAGCATCAGCTGCTCCCAGCCAATCACTTCGGGGGAAGACCAGGAAGAACCACCGCGGACGCTGTGCACCTCCTAGTTGCGAAGATAAAGGACGCGTGGAGAGCTGGGAAAGTCACCGCTGTGTTATTCCTAGACATAGAAGGTGCCTTCCCGAACGCTGATCCGGACAGATTGATACACAACCTCAGAAAACGAAGGATCCCTGCAAAGTACGCGAAGTTTGTACGCTGTCACGGTCAGATCACCGTATCAGAACAAGTCGTCGTTCGGGGTCTATTTCCGGAGTCCCTTCGTGAGGCAGTCACAGGGTCCGTTGTCGTGGGCTACGGCTGGGGAAAGGTATTGGCAAAATCGGTAGTCGGGCTTGACTTCAGCGGTAGCGGGCATGTGCGAGCGAGGGCCGAGAGGTGGCACGAGCGAGTACTTATCGCGACTCGAAGACGGTAGAAGGTTCGCTAAGCAACGGCTGAAGTCGTCCTTAGATTCCTGAAGGTCTCAGTCACTCGAAGAAGAGACAAACGTCTGTATTCCACAAGAGAACGAGCTTAGAGCTCGTCCTATGAAACGCACGTGCTTATATACATGAAGCCTCATGGTGAACATGAGGCGAGCGAGTCAGAGATAAGGACATGCGCACAGCGCATGGTAAACGAGTCAGAGATAAGCAGCCCTAAGGTACAGAACGTGCAGACAACATGTTAAGGGCGCGGCACGACACGAGAGCGACAAGGGAAAAGGAAAATGGAAGGGTGGAGTGAGTAAACGTAGAGGGGAGCGAATCGTGACATACGCAGCATGCTGGAAGCCCGTGTTACGTCCCTCAAATTCGATGGCTTTGTATCAGAGCAGATTCCAATCGACAACGGGATAGGCCAAGGAGACCCGCTGTCAATGGTCTTGTACCAATACTATAATGCCGACCTCCTAGACATCCCAAAGCACAATGGGGAGGACGCGATAGCATACGTCGATGACATGATCATGATGGCCACGGACACGGACTTCGCCGGAGCACACAGTAAACTAGAGGATATGATGTGCAGAGAGGAGGGAGTGGGGAACTGGTCCGAAACCCACAGCTCCCCACTCGAATACTCGAAACTCGCAATGATAAACTTCGCGCACGGGCACAAGGACGCGGGCAACCCGACCTTATGCCTCCCGCAGAGGATGATCCAACCAGAGGACAGTACCAAGTATCTGGGCGTGCTCATCGACAGAAACCTAAACTGGAAAGCACAACAGGCGTACGCTCTGGAAAAGGGAGCCAAGTGGACAGCACAGATCAGGTGACTCACGCGTCCATCGTGGGGCATCACCCCTAAATTCGCCAAACGACTATACATAAGTGTCGCGCTACCCAGGATACTATACGCCGTAGATGTTTGGTGTACGCCAACAAGTTGCAAACATCCTGGCCCCAAAGCAGTAGGCTCGGCAAAAGTCACGAGGCAAATAGCTACGATCCAAAGAGCAGGCACTTTGGCCATTACCGGCGGTCTGAGGTCCTCGCCAACGGACGTGCTGAATGCGAGTGCGTTCCTGCTACCAGCTCCCCCCACGATAAGCAAATGGTGCCATAGGGCATACGTCAGAATGGCGTCGCTTCCGCAGGAGCACCCGTTATTCAAACCGATCAACCGGAAGAGAACGCATACAACCAAGAGGCACAGAGGCCCACTCCACAACCTGGCAAGAACATACAGCCTAGATGCGAAGAATGTGGAGAAAATCCCAACAGCGGTGCGCAACCCTTCCAAGACAGGAAAACTACCATTCCAAGTCATCATCCCAGCAGACAAAGAAGCTTCGGCACGGGAAGCTGCAAACGCTAGGGAAGAAATCCAAGTCTACTCGGACGGTTCAGCGCAAGGCGGAAAGGTGGGAGCAGCAGCCATACTACTCAGAAAAAACCACCTGGACCATATGCTGCATCTCCACCTGGGCTGCGAAACTGAGCACACAGTACACGAGGCGGAGCTCGTAGGACTCCTGCTAGCCATGCACTTAATAAAAACGGAGAAAAGAAATAACACCACGTGCATGATAGCGGTGGATAACCAAGCAACACTGAGAGTGTTCGACTCCGACCTCAGAAAACCAGGTCATCACTTAGCACGGGAGGCCCTCCGACTAGCTAACCAACTGCAAAAGTGCAAGCACAAGCTCAAATTGACGCTCAGATGGACAGCAGGGCATGTCGGTATTGCAGGAAATGAGAAAGCAGACGGAGAAGCTAAAAAAGTGGCAAGTAACTTTTCCTCCCAAGTCAAACTCTTGCCCCAGTACCTCAGAAAACCCCTTTGCAGTAACCTGTCGGCACTAAAGAGAGAACACAGCGACAAGCTGAAGAAAGACTGGGCAGAGAAATGGTGGCAATCCACAAGAGGAATGAGAGCAAAACGCATCGACAAGTCCACCCCTTCCGTCAAATTCCTCAAGACAATCAGTAATGCGAAGCTGTCAAGAAACGCTGCAAGTCAAATCGCCCAGCTTCGTTTGCAACATTTCCCGCTCAACGGCTACCTATACAAGATCAAACGAACCGACAAAGCAAACTGCCCTGCGTGTGGCGAGGATGTCAAAAGCATCACGCACTTTCTGCTAACCTGTCCAAGTTACGCTCACGAAAGATGGGCCCTAACCCAGCAAGCGAGAAAGCGTCAGAAGAACATGACAGTAGAGGTGCTGTTGGGCGAACCAGAGATGGCAATTCCACTTGCGAACTACATAGACAGCACAGGCAGATTCAGAATCACATCAGGTGAGCACCCGTAAACTCCAAATAGCAGTCTTCATGAGACAGTCCGCATAAACGCGGCTCAGAACGCAAATTACAAGTGTAAACGCATACCCCCCCTCCCCCCTCTGCCCCCCTGTAACGCTGCAACGCATGCTGTCCTTTGCATGTGTTCTCACTAAAACTCAAGTGCCATAGCGACACACGGGCTGCCCAAGAGCGAATCACCTCCATACGCGAACCCCACAGAGGCGCATCCCAATTAGGGGTGAGCACCGTATCCGTATTTACGGGTATACGGGCCCCCGTAATACGGGTCCCGTCACCGTCCTGTCTCGCGTTGAAGGAATGGTCGTATGGGACGGTTTACGGGATGGTTACACCCCATATCAGGCCGTCAACATACGGCCGTATCCCTTCCCTTTCGCGAAGACTTCCTGGCATAGCCGAGAATGCCACAATGCAATCTAAGCAAGGGCGAACGCAAGCCAACACGGCAGGAGGAACCGAAAGCGCTTGCAAAGGGGGGGAGGGATTGCGGTCGCCTCAGTGACTCGGGCCATAGTGCTGTGATGATGGTGTTGTTGTTGTTGTTGGTGGTGGTGGTGGTGTTGATGGCGCACGCGACGCACCTTGTACAAACGCGCACTGCGCGCCCAACGTCTCGCAGAGGGTGGCACAGGTACGACGAACGCCGCACCGTACGAACTCGAGCGTGTGTGTGGGATGCGGTGAATTGGTGATGGTGCTGCTGCTGCATCGGCGCGACGAGATAAAGCGGTGGGCGTCGTGGCTTTGGCNNNGGCTTTGGCTGTCTGAAAGTGTCGCGACGAGATAAAGCGGTGGGCGTCGTGGCTTTGGCTGTCTGAAAGTGTCGCGACGAGATAAAGCGGTGGGCGTCGTGGCTTTGGCTGTCTGAAAGTGTCGCGAACTCACTACTTTAATGCAAGCAGTGGGGGACGACGAGGTACTTGAGTTGGAGGTGACTGTACCAAAGGCAGAGGAGAGATAGGAGGCAGCAGAGGATAGCGCAGTGAAGCAAGTAAATCTGGAGGGAAGGCTCCAGAGTGGACAGTGGGGGGTAGACAAGAGAATAGTCTGGGGACTATTCGCTACAATTCACAGGTCTTATATACTAATACAGGGTGGTCTGTGCGCAGCCTTTAGGGCCGGCACCAGTACAGGTGACAGGTGTAATCTATCCATATATGGTACACGGTCAGGAGAGTCTATGGAGAGGCTATCAGATCTTATCGGGGATTTGGGGAAATCCTAAGATCTGCTGAGGTTCCCGATATGGGACGTACTCTGGAGAGGCTATGGGGAATCCCCTGGGGAATCCCAAGATCCGATCGGGGATTCCCTTTGTCTTGGTAAGCGTTTTTTGGCTTGGTAATCTTGATGACCTTCCAGGTATTGGTCAATGGCTTAGTAACTCGTCCAAAGCGGACAGGATCACGTGCTCTCTGATCACGTGATCGGCCTGGGTCATGTGACAGGTCATGTGACCTGGAAAGTGGGGAACGATCACGTGACCCTAAGTTCGACTTGGTCGCTTGGCTATAACTTGGCTTTAGGGGCGGACTTGGTGGATTTAGGGGCATCGTTCTCGATCCCCTCTTAAGGTCATGTGATCCAGGAGTGTGCGTGGAGGTCACGAACGCGGCCGAAGGCTGCAATCACGACAGAAAGCACATGGATGGCAAAAAAATCTTTACACACGACCAGAATCGAACCAAACGACTGACCTTGCTCGCTAGTGTAAGCAAAACACAATACCTACTACGCCATCTGGGTTCACACTTAATTCCCTTGTAAATGGCACATGACTACATTACCCGAGGCTGGCAGGTGGAGTCCGTCCGTAATTGAGCCTCTCCGTCTCAGGACCGTCTGTGTCACGATTCGCTCCCCTCTACGTTTACTTTCCATTTCCCCTTTTCCCTTTGTCGCTCTCGTGTCGTGCCGCGCCCTTAACATGTTGTCTGCACGTTCTGTACCTTAGGGCTGCTTATCTCTGACTCGTTTACCATGCGCTGTGCGCATGCCCTTATCTCTGACTCGTTCGCCTCATGTTCACCATGAGGTTCCATGTATATAAGCACGTGCGTTTCATAGGACGAGCTCTAAGCTCGTTCTCTTGTGGAATACAGACGTTTCGTCTCCCCTCGAGTGAACCGAACCTTCAGGAATCTAAGGACGTTTATAACGTTGCTTAGCGAATCAGCCATTGTCTTCGAGTCGCAATAAGTACTCGCTCGCGCCAACTCTTGGCCCTCGCTCGCACATGCCCGCTACGACAGAAGTCAAGCCCGACTACCGATTCTGTCAATACCTCTCCCCAGCCGTAGCCCACGACAACGGACCCTGTGATTGCCTCACGAAGGGACTCCAGAAATAGACCCCGAACGACGACTTGTTCTGACACGGTGATCTGACCGTGACAGTCTGTCCCCACCTCCTTCACCTCTGTCCCCGCCTCCTTCACCTCCCTCCCCTGATCCACACCACAACACACAGGCTGAGGCCTCGCATGCGCATCCAAAACCCCTGAGAGCAAACGTGACACACGGAATCATGGATGGCTATTGCGAACGCTGGACACAAGTGACAAGCCGTCTCACCTCCGGGTGCTCCCATCACAGTCACCTGGCACGTCAACGCCAGCTCGCTACTCATCGAAGATGTTTCTCAAAGGCGGTGAGTGTGTCTCAGGGGCCAGGGCTTCATGATTTTGCCAGACGCGGGCCCCAGGGCCCAAAGGCTCGCGTCAGTTGGCATCTCTTGCAGTGCCATTTCAGTTTGCGCCTGGTCTCGTTGCAAGCCCTGGGTTCTAACGCCTCAGGCCTTGCGGCGGCGGCCCTTTTGGCCCCGCTTGCAGGCTTGATGCTGGCGGTTCCCTCGGCTAGGGCTGGTGCAGGGCCCACAATCAGCAGCGCTCCCTCTCAATGCTCGAGGACCAATTTCCCCGCGTCCACACCATTCCCCACTCGTTCTCCCTTCATTTGTGTGCGTCGACAGGATCGACTTCCCTCGTGTCCGCATTGGTGATCATGCCACACCCTCCCTCTCCCCGGCCTCGTTTGTGCACATCAACGCAAGAGGAGTCAGCTTCCCTCACGTCCACGTCGGCGATCAAAGCCGCGCTGCCCCCCATTTGTGCGCGTCAACACCCCCCCCTCTCTCCTCGCCTGCCTTCGACTCTTGCCTGCCCGCACCCCGACAGGTGACAGATCGAGCGGATGTATGTATATTCATGCATCTCTCGCCCAAACATGTGCACGCTAACCATGTCTCTCTCTCTTCGCATGCAGCATGCCTTTGTTTCTGCTCCCGTAAACGTCCCGTATACGGCCGTATACACCCCGTCCCGTACCGTCAAGACATTTTGGGACCACTGTACGGATACGGGTACGGGTATCCCCGTAACCGTATGACGGCTTGAGTTATACGGCCGTATACCGTATACGGGACGGTGCTCACCCCTAACAATTGCTTGTACGATGATTCGCCTGCTGGGAGATTCAGTACGGGACCTTGCCAGTTCCTTCACCGTCGCCATGGACAATAGTCTCCGGGCATTTACCTAGAGTCTCGACCTTCGCTCGCTCGAGAAACGCGGCGCGGCGAATACGTGGCATCCTAACTGGCTATGCCGCCCGATAAGATGTCCGAGTACATGCCCGCCGTCATGCCTGCCTATTGACAAGCTTATCGTAATAGGGCATTGGCCCTGGTACATCGCTCTGGCTTCCTGCTGTTGCTGCCTTCGCTACTCAGAAATCAAAATCCAGTATGATAAAGACGGAAATACAACCGACTCAACCGACTCTCTGCGCGTGGATACCCTCGCTGTCTTCGCACAGCACGCTAGGTTGGACCACGAGGATGGACTTTGATGACTTGCCACATCTCGAGTCAACCCAATGGGGGTTTTTTTTTCTTACGATCATTCGGTTATACTGTTACTCTAGTTCCATGTTTTTAATTGCCTTGTATGCCTTGTACATGTTCCCTGAAACTGCATACAGTATAACTTCTGTAAATACGCTTCTTTGCATTCTTAAATTGACACAATGTTGTATCCACCCACGCGCGGGAGTCGGGACGCGGGTCGACAAGCGGCTCTCACGTCGGCGCATTGGGCGCAGTCTCGGGCGCTTTTCGAGTCTGCCCTTCAGGGCTATCAAACACAACCGGCATAACGTTATCCGAACACCCGCTCGCCATACAACTCGAGGATTGTCACTGTCGAGTTCATCGCCGCGTTTCTTTGAGACCAGGCACGCACCCTCGGCGACTTCAAAGTAAAGCGATAGAATCATCAAATCAATCGAGGGCGCCGAATCTGTTCAATGTAGGCTTTCGGCCACCACCGCGCGAGGCGATACTATGGGCCTGGTACGTCAGAAAGTGCTGATGGGGTATTCTGTATATCTGATACTTGTTCCACAAGGTTTTATGCCTGCAAAACCAATACATGCTGTCCTCGCAGTCCTACTCGCCGTATGCAACTTTTTAGGTTCTCACATATCAATTTGACATCTGAGTGAATCAGGCAGCCAAGGGCATGAGCGACGGCTGCGACGCGCTCAGCGACTTTGCTCAAGCTGATCGAACGCTTTCTGAAGTATCTCGATATTTATATCAAGGTTTTTCCCACTCTTGCCATGGATGAGATAATGGCAGAGCTATTTTCTACCCTAGCACTGGCGACAAAAGGACCCGAGCTGGGGCGATCGAGTAAGCCTGTTCTCCTTGATGTATTTTACCTTACTCAATGAAACGCAGCGGAACGTCTAGATGAACATTTTGGAGAGTGGATATTGGGGCTGTCTTGCAGAGGCTAGACCGACTCACAGAGGACGAGGCTTGGGTGGCCACAATGCTAACACTCGAGGTCATCTACAGTCTCTTCCGGAATATGAGAGAAAAGGCCTCGATGAGCGTCGCCTTGGGAGAAATCGACAAAGCGAACTGGGAATTCGCTCATTGTCTGCTCCAATCCATTTCGGTGGCTTCTCACCCACATCGTGTCGAGTAAATTACCGACTTTCTCCCATTTGACTTCGAAGCGGATCCGCTTCCCAAATTTCGCGAGTATCGGGGCCCGGATGATCCAGCAGAAGTCATTCTGTCAACCTGCCGCAGTTTGCTCGCCGTTGTCGACGTGGATGGCCTAAGGGTCATACCATTCTCCCACTTTTCGGTCAAAGATTCTTAACCTTTGACCCACCTCGCGGAAGAAGAAGATGCCATCGCTCGTCGTTTCCACATTTTGATGATACCCGCTCATACGCTCATGGCCCAGGCCTGTTTGGTCATTCTCCCATCTCGCACATGAAATCCAGGTTGCCTGGACTGGGCACACGAAAAGAATGAGTTAATTGTGTTCGACATCCTACTCGGTACCGTCATTCGGTGACTGCGGCGCCACTGATGGGAGAAAATCATTACAACTGAGGACGGGCAACGCCCTCAACCCTACGACCGCAGTGTTGATCGGTCAGAAACGCTCTCGGAGGAGAGACCACAGGCCTGATGCCAGACGGGGGTCTCAGCCACGGTCAAGGCCGGTGGGTTAAGAGCGCCCACGGCCGCGTGGCCCGTCCTCAGCGCATAAGAGGGTGTAACTTGGTCTCGATATAACACAATAAAACCGCTTGGAAAATACATCATGCGTCGGAGAAGAAGTGCGTGAGTGAGTAGGGGAAGGAGGGGGTTGAGGAAATTGTCCATACGTTAGTGACCGTGTCGGGGGATTGAACGACATTCGCATCGCCGTTACAACCACGAACGATATGTACAGTACGTACCTTACATTTCCCCTCGATTTCATTCTCATATTACCCCACTAGCATAGTCGTGGGCTTCTCGTGGGGTTATGGTCATCCTCGACTCCATCGGTCTAGTCATATCGTGGCATTGTCGCATTGGAAGTTTGGAACGGAGTACGTAGGGCGGTGGGCAATCATTCGGAGCCACAGCGCTGTGGAAGAGGATTGGAGGAGGGTGGTGTCTCGGAAGAACGGCCAGACGACATCGAAACGGCTGATCAAATTGGAAGAGGAAGAGGTTACATTCGGCCAACTACGCTACATAATACAGCTCAGGTAAGCAGAAAACTACTACACCTCGTTGGCTCGTTAGGTAAGACAGGGAGAGGGAAGGCAGATAAGATAAGATAAGGTGAAATGAAGCGAAAGTGAAATGGCAAGAAACAGACTAGTGAAAGCGAAACGGCAATAAACAGACCATGAATGCAAGAAACGCGAAAGAGAAACGGCAATAAACAGACGAGCAAAAGCGAAATGGCAATAAACAGACTATGAACGCAAGAAATGGCGTAAGTGGTCCGGAAGATGAAGGCCAGCAGCCGGAAGGCGCGCGTGCGGTGGCTGGGAGGATGAAGTCCCCAGGTGATGCCGTGCGGTGATGCCCCAAATACGTGCGGCAAGATGAATGGCAGACATGTGACATGAATGGGCGATGTGAGTGACATGCCGACGAGTGTCAGGGTGTAAAGCAGAAATGTCGCAAGCGTGGGGCAGGAGAGGGGGTAGGAGGCCAAGGAAGAAGCAAGAAAGACCTAACGGCCAGCAGGCGTCATCTTGGAAGAGATGATCAACAACGCGTTCCAGGAAAGAGGAAAGAGGTTACATT
>QFFA01000520.1:0-53761 GCA_003316565.1 Russula foetens
ACTGGTGTCGAGGGCGATGGCGATTTCGCGACCGACAGCAAAGAGGAGCCGCCGACAGCAGAGATTGCTGGAGAGGCGGTATAGGCCTGTGGTACTGGGGACCCGAGTAGGTCTTGAGGGGGCGAAGGCGCAAAGGCCTGTTGGATGGTGGCGGCGGACTCGGTGAGGTTGAACTCGTACGCTCCGTCTAGAGCGTCCCATGCATTATCGGGGAGGAGTTCGTTGTCGTCGTAGAAATAAGGGGCGATCCAGTCAAACGGGACGTAGACGTTGGAGAGGGAAGGGCAGGACACTTGTGTTTGTTAGAACAGTCAGCTCCGATATTAGGAGACTATTCTAATGTCGCGAACTCACTACTTTTCAAGGTAAGCAGTGGGGCACGATATAATATTTGAGGTGGAGGTGACTGAGCCAGAGACAGAGGAGCGAGAGGGATAGACAGACAAGTGCAAGGTGAAGGACGTGGATCTGGAGTAAGGGCTCCAGGGTAAGACAAGTGGGGTAGACAAGAGAATAGTCTGGGGACTATTCGCTATAATTCATAGGTCTTATATACTAATACAGGGTGGTCCGTGCGCAACCTCTAGGGCTGGCACCAGTACCAGTGACAGGTGTAATCTATCCATATATAGTACAAGGTGATCAGTCAGCTGTATGTCGGAGTCTAGAAGTGCATGAGTCATCTTGCTGCGCAAATGAGTCATCATGCTGCGCAATGCTGTGCGATTGCTAATCGGGTCTTTGTGCTTGGTAATACTTATTGCCTTTATAGGAGCGAGACTGTAGTCACAGTCTCACTCCTTATAAGGAGATTATTGATCAAGAGATATCCCTTATATGGTGATTCTTGATAACTACGAACCCTCCTATTGGTCGGATACTGAGTCTATGAGACCAGTCTCTATAAAGAGACTTATAGAGGGACACGCTTGTTCCAGTGTGTTCCCCTGGTCACGTGTGGGTTCCCAGGGTCACCTGTACTGTCCCACGGTCCCGTGTACTTTCCCAGGGTCACGTGTTCCCAAGTTCGACTTGGTCACTTGACTATAGCTTGGCTTTAGGGGCGGGGCCTGTGGACTTAGGGGCATCGTCCCCGATCCCCTCTTAAGGTCATGTGACCCAGGAGTGTGTGTGGAGGTCACGAACGTGGCCAAAGGCCACGATCGCGACAGAATCATCCGCAACTGCGATCATTAATCCAGAGAAGAATGACGAAGTCGTAGCTCTTGTAGCAGTCGAGGACGTCGATCTAGACGAATACGACAGTGATGATTGTTATCTCGGCGATGGTACTACAAGTGAAATCGAAAATTCCATTCTCTATTACGAATGGTTGGCCGACAGTGCGACGACTGCACATATCACGAATCGTCGCGATGCTTTTCACACATATCAGACCATCCCCGATGTTCCCATCGGAGGAGTGGGAGATATTAAGACCCGCGCTATTGGACGAGGTGATATCAACCTCAGATCCAAATGCGATGGGCACGAATATATTATTAAACTCCACAATGTTCTTCATGTCCCGGAAAACAAGAGAAACTTATTCTCTCTTGGCCGATGGGAGAAAGACGGACGAACGTTTAATGTCGCGAATAGTATTCTGGCCCTCCAATTACAGGACGGAACCGTGATCGCGCAAGGCAGTAAGGTGCGAAATACGCTATATACTCTCGCTTTCGACACCCCTGCATCCTCGGCAAATATTATCTGCTCTTTTAACGCAGCTGAACAATCATCTTTGCCTACTTGGGAAACTTGGCATCGCCAATTTGGGCATGTAAGTTACAAGGGAATTAAGAAGTTGCTCGATCTACATCTTGTCGACAACCTTCATATCAATACAAATTCCCCCTGGCCTGATTGCGTCGCATGTACGGAAGCAAAACTATCTCAATTGCCATTCGGTGTAGTCGCCCCGCGTATCACTAAACCGGGCGAACTTACCCATGTCGATCTATGGGGTAAATACCCTATACATTCGATCAACAGCAATTTGTATTATCTCGTCATGATCAACGATGCTTCGCGATACACCACTGTAGAGTTTCTCAAATCGAAAGCACAAGCTGCGGAAAAAATCAAAAACTATATTGTTTATCTCCTTGCGCGCGGACGATCTCCATGTGCAATCCGCATGGATCGTGGTACTGAATTTGTAAACGACGCTCTTATATCTTGGTGTGACGCCAAAGGCATTCGTCTCCAACTCACCGCCCCCTATTCTCCTTCTCAAAATGGTATCGCGGAATGGATGAATCGTACCTTGGTCGAACTCGCTCGTGCTATGATAGCGGCTTATCAACTCCCTCAATTTTTCTGGGAACCCGCGGTCGCGCACGCTGCATATTTGCGCAATATGTCGTATACGAAAGTACATCCACGCGCGACCCCATATCAATTATGGTTTGGTCGTAAACCGGACATGGCGCATCTCCGAGAATTCGGAGCCCCCGTTTGGGTCTTATTACAAGGGCAGAACGTCCAGCATAAGATGCTGCCCAAATCACAACGTCGCATTTATGTCGGATACGATGAAGGCAAATCCTTCCGACCCCTCTCCTACGCACGATGTGCTTATACGCGAACCCCCGCTGCATGATTCATCGCATGAGGGGGAGCGGGATGACCGCATGCGAAGCATCATCGAGCGGACATTGGATGAGAAAGGGAAACGCAAGGCAGAAAGCGATATTAATCCGAGAGCATCGCAGAGAATTAAAGATACTCACATACCACCAGATCCTTCTGAGCCTCGTAAGACAAGGGGAATTTGCGTCGATTATCGATATTTAAACGACCCCTTTCCTGACAAGGAAGAAGCAGGTATTAGCATAGTACAGGAACAGGCGTTTACCGTCATACCTGAGGACGACTGCCATAGTCTACACGACGCGAAAAGATCTCAGGAATGGCCCGAATGGGAAGCCGCGATACACACCGAACTCGACCAATTGAGACGTATGGGAACATGGCAACTCGTCGATAAACCAAAAGGAGCCGTACCTATATCAAATAAATGGGTATTCGCGAAGAAAAGAAACAAAGACGGAATACTCACCAGATATAAGGCCCGACTCGTCGCCAAGGGTTGCGCCCAGCGCCCAGGTTATGACTATCTCGAAACACATTCCCCAGTTGTCTGGCTTGAGACAATCCGAGCGATCCTTGCGTTGGCACCCACGCGGAAGCTCTACATGCATCAGATGGATATTAAAGGAGCATACCTGAATGGGAAGCTCAAGGAACGCGTATATATGCGCCAACCGGAAGGTTTCGATGATGGTACCGGACGCATATGCCTGCTAATCAAAACTCTATACGGCCTTAAGCAGGCAGGCCGGGAGTGGAATAAGGAGTTAAATTCTAAGCTCAGAAGAAAGGGATATTCGCGCTTACGATCTGATCCATGCGTATATATCTGGCGCGTAGGCGAGGATTTCACCATCATTACCGTCTGGGTCGACGATCTCCTCATATTCGCGACCACGATCGTGCTGCGGGATAAGGCCAAAGCCGACGTTAGATCCGAATGGGAAGTAACTGACCTAGGCGAACCAACCAAAATAGTTGGAATTGAGATCACCACGACACCCGATTCAATCGCCATATCCCAACATAAATATCTCGAACATATTCTCGAGAAAGAAGGGATGGCGACGTCGAATTCAGTCGGAACACCATTAGATCCCAACATACCGCTAGTACCAAACCTGGAAGGAAATATTGGAGACCGGAGTAATTCGTTTGCGAGGCTCCTAGGCGAATTGCAATATATTGCAACTGCGACGCGTCCTGATATTGCATATGCAGTAAACCGACTTGCGTCTTATACTGCTAATCCGAGTCTGCAACATGTTAGTGCGCTCAAGCGTGTGCTGCGATACTTATCAGGTACTCGCACTCACGGAATCGTCTATAAAGCCCTACCCCTCCAACCGACTTTCTTTCACGGATATGCGGATGCTGCTTATGGGAATGCCGACGATAAGAGATCGACGACAGGATACGTTTTCATTGCAGGGGAAGGCGCCATCACCTGGAATTCGAAGCGGCAGATATCGACTGCGCTTTCGTCCACAGAAGCCGAATACGTTGCGCTCTCCGAAGCATCCAGAGAAGCGTGCTGGTTGAGGAATCTATATACAGAGTTGGGACTCTTACAAGAGGACTCACCAACGCTGATCAAAGGCGATAACGATGGTTCAATCGCAATGGCGCGCAACCCACAATTCCATAAGCGTTCTAAACACATAGATATAAGATGGCATTGGATCCGAGAGCTTGTTGAAGACGGGACGATCGCCCTTGAGAGCTGTCGTAACCCCGAGCAACCAGCTGATATACTTACAAAGCCGTTACCACGGCCCAAACATCATACTCACACGTTGGATATGGGGCTAGTACCTATTTGAGGGGGAGTGTTGGAGTTACAAATAACTACAAACCCGAACGGTCCGGCATTACTATACTGGTTAGGATCCGAAACATATATTAACGATACAATACGAATAAGATCTTCTGAGCGAGTGGGCACTCCCACTCCTTTCCCAAGTCTGATCTCCTCTTGTTCTCGCGTTCTCACACCTCATATACATATATTAACAGGCACTCAGAGGCATTATTTGCAATACCCCGTCATCCAAACATCATACCTCTGTACGACTCTTTTCTTCTTCCAGAGACCAAGGAACTCTACTTCGTGTTCGAGCCAATGGAAGGGCATTTGTATCAGCTCATCAAGACCCGCCATGGTCGTCGGCCCTTTGCAAGCGGTCTCGTCGTATCCATTTTCCAACAGATTGTCCAGGGCTTACATCACATTCATGCTTCTGGTTATTTTCATCGGGACATGAAACCTGAGAACATACTCGTCACAACGACTGGGCATCGCTCATATCCTAATTTGTCTCCGATTGCACCTGACGCTCCTCCAGAGCAAGACGTCAATGTCTTGATCAAGCTTTCCGATTTTGGCCTGGCGCGTGAGACTCGGAGTAAGCCACCATACACCGAATACGTCTCGGTGCGGTGGTGTCGCGCGCCAGAAGTCTTGTTGAAGAGCAGAGATTACTCAAATCCCGTCGATATGTGGGCCTTGGGCACCATCATGGCAGAAGTCGTCAACCTCAAACCTCTGTTTCCGGGGAAAAATGAAGCCGACCAGCTCTTTTTGATAACACAGGTTCTTGGTGATCCTTGTGAGACCTATGGCATTGATAAACGAGGCAAGTCGCTCGGTGGCGGGAAATGGGACGGTGGCGTGCAAATGGCTAGGGATAACCTTGGCTTCACGTTCCAAAAGGTTGGTTGGCTTCTATTTCCCCTTGTCACTGCCTCGCTCTAATTTTACTAGATCCCACCTAAAGATTTCACGTCGGTTTTTGATACTTCCGTCCATCCGAGGCTTGTCGAGTGCATTGCCGACCTACTCAAGTACGATCCGGCGGCGCGGTTGACGAGTTTTGAATGCCTGGATCATCTGTATCTCATCGACGCTCTACCTACTTTGATGATTTCAACAGGCTAGTGGTAATTTACTTTCGCTAGTGAAATTATTGGGATTTTTTGTTATTGTTGAAATTTCAACAACCCCCTGCCCAACATTATCAAAACGAGCAGACGACACGGAGCTGCCGCAGCATTTTTATCACCTGTCTTTGTGAGCTCTTACTGCAACCCAAAATTGACACCACGTGTGAGGTTGAATTGAGCGACTGGCAATGCTGGCTACCAAAAGGGGCATTGAGCATTCAAACTGGTCGGGACTATACTGGATGGGCATCATGCATCGAGCTCACATAAGTGGGCGGGGGAACTCGTGCTCGTACTTGAACTTGAGTGACCAAAATCCCGATCGACCCGTCGATTGAACCAATGCAAGCTGTGTTCCGAATGGTGACTGTGAGTCCGCATCAACCGCATCTTCGCATTTCCTTCCTTAATTGCGCCGTGTGAAAAATAGGCTGAGACACGCAGCATCGGCCGACTCCAATGGGCCAGCATAAATACTGCTCGCCTCAGGCCCCGTCTGGCTACATCTCATACAGTTTCCCATTTCCTTAAACCGATGGCCACCGTCACTACCACCACCGCACAGGCAGCTTTTGCCACCATCGACCTGTCCGGCTATGATGCCGAACAGTCCCGTCTCATGGACGAGAGGTGTATTGTCGTCGACGAGCAGGATCGCCCCATTGGCGCGCTCGATAAAAAGACATGTACGCACAAGTAACCGCACGCTCGGGATTGATCTAATCGGTGCATGGACAGGCCACCTCATGGAGAACATCAACAAGGGCCTCTTACATCGGGCCTTCTCCGCCTTTGTCTTCCGCCCGTCCGATGGCAAGCTCCTGCTGCAGCAGCGCGCGTCGGAGAAGATTACCTTCCCCGATATGTGGACGAACACGTGCTGCTCTCACCCTCTCGATGACTTTGAGGAGGAGAAGGTGGAGAAGGACCAGCTGGGGGTGCGCATTGCGGCGTCGCGAAAGCTCGAGCATGAGCTCGGGATCCCGCGCGAGCAGACACCGGTAGACCAGTTCCAGTACCTGACGCGGATACACTATCTCGCGCCATCGGACGGCATGTGGGGAGAGCACGAAAGTGGGTGTTTCTTTCACTCTTCCTTTCTCCTCGAGTCCCTCTTATTCGCCTGCATTCCTCGGCTGATCGTCGGTTGTTCAGTCGATTACATCCTCTTTTTGACCGCTGATGTGACGGTGACGGCGAACGCGAATGAGATCCGTGACTACAAATACGTCGACAAGGCGGAGTTGCAGGCCATGTTCGAGGAGGAGGGTAAGCCCGCAATTGTTCGGCGTTTGTGCCTGGGCGAATGATGGCTAACGACATTTTTTTTCTTTTCAGGTAACTCATTCACGCCGTGGTTCAAGCTTATCGCCCGCGACTTCCTCTTTGGTTGGTGGGATGAGCTCCTCGCTCGCAAACAGAATGGCGTTGTCGTTGCTAAGAGCCTGGTGGGCGTGGCAGACGGTTCCAAGGTGGTGAAGATGACTTGACTGTGATGAACTGCACCACGTTTTACCGGCATCCGGCATGCATATAGATTGTATTTTGTTTTTACGCCTGTTAGACCATTTGTAATACATCACATTGCAGTCGCGGTCGGATGGTCGGATGATTCTGGTGTGGGTATCAGTGGCAGTACAGATCATGATTGATTTTTTCTTAAAGGAGAATAGTTCCTCCACGACTACGACTGAGCCACGTTTATTTTTGGACACCCGCATGTCCCGCGGTTTTCCTATTTCCTCAAGGGTTTGGTATATTGGTAGGTGGTGTCTAGGATAGTTGCAAGATGTTTCCGAGGTCACGGTCTCCACAGGACCCTGGCTATGCTCACAGGTTTGCCTCCCTTTTGTCCCATCATTGTGTCCCTTCGCCTCATCCTCTCTCCTCCCCTCCTATTAGGTTTCCCAACACAACCAACCACGCTCCCTCATCAATCTCGCTTCCACACGATAGTCGCGCGCAGTGGCTTGATCCACAACCCTCATTATCCATCCGCATGAATTCCGGCATTTTGCCTCCCCCGAACTCGCATACCTATCACGCCCGTCCCTTGCGGCGCCTGAGGTCTTTTTTGCGCTCCTATGGCCTCCTTCGAGTGAGCGTTCTCCTTAGCGCCCTCACCCTTGCCACTTTGGTTCTCTACACCACTCTTTCGCCTCCCAGCGAGGCTCCCTGGAGCAGGCCTCTCGATTGGCACAAACTGAGTCGCCCCCCATCTCGTCCAGAAAATGCACCAGAACATGCGAACCATAACGAACCCCTCGCGGTGGCCCCATCACCTACATACCCTTTAACGGCTCCGGAAGCCCCTGCTACCACAACCAGCGCATCCGAGGCTCCCTCGTTGCCATCGCGAACACCATTGCCTGATGTCCTTACCCTCGAACAAATTCGAGACATCGTCGCTCCAACTCGGGGCTTCTTTTCTCGAGACTATAGCCTTGGACTCGGTTGGAATAACGTTAGTTGTGCGTGGCGTCGATTTCAGGCCAAGTTGACCGTCTCGTTGACAGATGCGGTACATCATCGACGCTTCCGTCCTCCAAGCAGAATTGCTCAATCGCACGTTGGTCCTCCCTTCGTTCGTCTACGCGCGCGCATGCGAGTACTACGTGTACGTCATCAGCTTTCTTCCTCTCAATTTCAATTTTCCAACGGCCTCTGGTTGTCGTGTGCAGCACGGTTTGTGCGGACTATGCAACTATGGTCAACAAAGGCGACGCCATAGGCTGGCAAGAATGGCGCGAGCTTCCCTACGAGCAACAAATGGGGTTCCGCATTCCCATCTCGCTCATGCTCGATCTTCCTCGTCTTCGTGAACGCCATCATGTCATCACGGCTTCAGAATACCTCCGTCTACATGGTCAAGACCCATCAAGCGAGTCGAGCAGTGGTTATTGGCTTCGCGACTGGTATATTGCCCAACCCAACGTTTTCGATACAGAACAGAGGACGCCGACTCAATTCATCATCGAAAACCACTGGTATGACCCCACGGGCGTTCATCGTGTAGACTATCTTCCCGATGCGATGAAGAGCCGGGGGAGATGGCAACGGTACTTTGAGCCGGAAACTGAAGAAACTGCCGGATACTGGCCGCCTCAGCCGTCCACGGACATCTCGAATCGTCTGACGAGTGCTATGCCTGAAGGCAGATACCTCTTGGACTGGGACACTGCCAAGAATGTCCTGAGAGCATCCGAGTTTGGATCAGAGGTGGACCGTGCGGATGATGCACGTCTTGAAGGCATACTAAATGCCAATGGATGGGAGGTTTTACGCACCTTCGAAAGCGTGTAAGCATCGTCGTTGTGCTATAACGCGATTTTAGTGCTGATTTTTCCCTCCGTTAAGTCTTGGAATGGAATACGCCAAGACCGTTGTTCACCCTATAAGACAAGTCGCGCATCGTTCAACGATACGAGGCTTCAAAGATGATTATTACCACATCGATGCAGACGTAGTCATTCTCGCCGGAGAGACTCATCTGTATCGCAAGCCCGTGAGTCGGCTATCTTACTCTCGCGTATTGATATTTACCCGGCGTTGCCATCTGTAGGGGGCTATGCGCTTCACGGAGAGCCGTTCGCGTGCTATATTTGCAAACATGGTCGTGCATGAACTTACCTTCCCGCCGAAAGTCATTGCTCTCGCAGACGTCCTCGCTACTCGAATGCGAGAAAGGGCCGGTGGCCGCCTGTGGATGGGAGGGCACATGCGCCGAGGAGACTGTGAGTACTTTTCATCACTCTCACTTTTCGCACCTCACTCCTGACCGATACCTTCCCCAAAACGCACCAAAATAGTCATCCGTACGGGTTGGGCGATGGAAAACACTCCGCAGGCCCACGTGGAACGCATCAAGGATCGGCTGCAGAGGGGACGCACCGTCCTAGCTCAGTTGAGCGATCCGGCGACGTACGACTTTGAAGGCGCGGAGCCAGACATGGAGCAAGTGACGATACCTCCGCCCATGCCCGGCGACCCGTTCTACGTCGCGACGGACGAGCGCGACCCGGAGGCGCTCAAGGTGATCGCGGGTGCCGGTGCCGTCCTGCTCTCGGACCTCCTCACGATAGAGGACCGACGCGAGTTTGGCTGGCCGTTGATGATCACGGACGTGCGCGCGCTCGTAGAGCAGGCTTTGCTGGTGCACAGCGCGTTCTTCTACGGACACGGCATGAGCTCTCTTGCGGGCGTGATCACAAATTTGCGCGCCTCGCGAGGCGCGGACCCTCGAACCATGCTTCTAGACTGATCCGTCGATTCTTTCTTGTCGCATATATATATATCTCCCCACGTTTAGACATACAGTACAACCTTTTTGACGATCTCTTTGGCAACCCGATCGGTCACAATTCTTTTTTTTACTTCCACGTTCCTACTCTTCCCTCTATTGGTTTACCCGGGTCTCTGATGGTTCTACTCATTTTGGAACCGAAGGATGGGTTTCCTGATTAGACGGGTCGCCTACCACTTTTTATTGTATTATTCTCCCTGTGAAGGCCAAGCAGTCGATACCCCACATGTTTTATGCATATCATTTAGTACGTCTGCATAGGGAACAAAATAATAACGATTTTCGTGTTGTAATTTAGTGCAGGATTGGGGTATTATTAGGTCCCAACGTGACATCATTATTTCTTTGATGCACTAGTAATGACGACAGCGAAGCAAAACAATAGATGACATCGTACATAGCAGCGGGACAAGCGTCAGTGTTGTTGTCAAAATCGTTGAAAGGGCGTTAGTGGTCAAGGCATAGTACGTTAAGGTCATAATATCACAAGATAAAACCATCATTTGCGACTGGTCCACCAAGTCTCGGAACCTTTGAAAACCCAAAGTTCCTTTCGACCGCTCATCCCAAAGAGCCCACGTCGTGCCAGTGGCACGCTCGCGTCGAGCTTGAACGCCATATCGTTGATAAACTTGAGTATGTGCGCCAGAAACAGATTTTTATCAGCGCCCATTGCTGAAAAGAACCGCCACCATCAATACACGGCTGAAAGTAACGACAGTAAGTGAGAGGCGTACAGTTGATACCAGATTTGAGCCAAATTGTGAGTACGCCGTCATCGGTCGCCTGCTCATTCGCGATCCGGTGTGGGAACGCCGTGCGGAGGCTCAAGCCTAGTGAGTTGACGACCGCGGCGGGTGGGTCAACAAACGTGATGCGATTGCCCGCCCTGTTGAGTGACATGGTGAAAAAGTGTGTGCGACCGTCAGCAGGCGCGCGTATGAACACAAGCCGCGGGTGCTTTAACTACATAAGCAAAGCGTGCGGTGAGAGGGATCGACAGAGGCACGAGACGAATGTGCGAGTGACGTACGGCGCGGCCAGTGTTAATAGATGTTAAATACACATATCCCTATAAGGAAGAGGCAGTGCTCAGTTACGGGGACAAACCGCTTATCGTAATCGACAACAGACCTGAGCGGAGAGCACCCAAAAGATTTTACATATCAACCTCTGCGCCCTATGCGAGGTATTGGGTCAATGAAAACGCGGGATATGTGTGCGGCCTGGCACATACATGATCGACTCAATGCCTCTAGAGTCCCACGGAGTACCGGTGAATGTTACTCGCCAGTCATAACCAATATGCTCGTGATGCGTGACGCCCAGAGGCCACATGGGGAATATTTGCTCACGTAACTCTTCGATCGTCGATTTATGGGCGAGATTACTCAGCTCGAGCCCGTTGGGTGGGATTATCGACATGAAAACGTGGTCTTGATAAAAGTCCACGAGAATGGGAATCAAAAATAAAAAGGAAAGAGAAAGAAAAGAGCGCTGTCATGAAAAGGCATCTCGGCAACGACGAGAGATCTGGAGTTGAGCGTACCAGGATCCACCCGGGAGCTAGAGTTCGTTCGTGTCCGCGAGATCGAGTCCATTCGAGGACGGATTTCTGCCCCGCCAGATTGCCTCCGCGTGCGCGACATGGGAACGGACAGGCGGTGTCCGCTTGCTGAGGTCGAACGGGTGCGTTCGGGGTCCTTCATGGCGGACCGTAGTGGCTTCTTCGTATGAGCGGAGCTCGAGTGCCTTCGGGTACTCGGATGAGGCGTCTGCGTACGCGGGGGGCGATGGGCAGACTGCTGGGACGCTACAGGCTGGAGGACGGAAGGAGCGGCGTAGGGCGATGGTTGGGGAAACGGAACGGTTCCTACGTAAGGAGTCCCTGAGTATTGTTGCTGCTGACCCGAGTACTGTTGCTGAATCGGCTGGGGCTGCTGCTGATAATACTGACCAGGATAACCGTATCCCTGCTGGCCCGAGTAGCCAGCGCCGGCGCCGCCACCATACTGGCTCCCAGCGTACTGCATCGAATATGAAAAATGGGATGGGATCGGGGGAGAAAGATTGGAAGTAGGAAGGGGAGAGCAAAGAGACGGGACGGGTAAAAAAAAGAGGGTCGGATTGAAAGTGAAAGAGGTTTTGGAGGAAAGGCAGAACCGGAACGTGGGCGGGAGTCATTGCCTTTTTAAGCGCTTTTTCGAAAGATAGCGGAAAATTGAACCCGCGCCAGGGGCGAGCGAAACTACGCACAAAGAGGGTGTAGCCCCATCAATCCACCGGGCGGGAGTATACGATCGACTTTTGTACGTGTGTCGGCGGATGGGTTGCATTGCGTTCACGTTCGTTCATTCTCATCACCCCGTGCGTGCTTTAAATAAATCTGGCCCCTTTGGCATCGCATATTTAAACGATCATCACGTGACACTGGTCCCCTTCTCCCTCAAAACACTCTCGGGCGCTTTCGCTTTCTGATCTAACAAACTCGCTCGACATGGCTTCCACTTTCGTCCACTGGTTAAGATCACCCGCCGCACGAGAGTACTTCTTCAGTACGTTTTATCTGTGTCCGCACACTTGAACGTTCTTTCTCACGTCTGATTTTCACAGGCACTCATTTCTGGGGACCAGTTCGTGCCTCCCCCCCAAAAAACGGACTTATCGCGATTGAGTATCACCTTATTTTTATATAGGTCGCCAACTGGGGCCTTCCCCTCGCCGCCATCGCAGATTTGAAAAAGGATGAGGAGGTCATCTCCGGGTCCATGACTTCTGCTCTTGCAGCCTACTCGTACGTCTGGTCGTGTGCTCTCTTATCCCGTCCTCATATATGCTATGAAAAGTATGGTCTTCATGCGTTTCGGTGCGTTGCTACCCTTTCATTTTGAACATTGTCCGACACCTTCTCCATCTCTTTTCTCTAGCATGGAAAGTCCAACCACGAAACTACCTCCTCTTCGCCTGCCATGCCACCAACGCGACCGCTCAGCTCACGCAAGGAACCCGTTTTGTGAACTATTGGTATCGCGGTGGCAAGGAGAAGAAAGCTCTCCACGACGCTCCTTCATCGGATGCGACTACGGGTTCGGCCACAGAGGCTGTCAAAGCTGCACAAGCAGCAACCCCGTCGACCAAGTAGTTGTATATAGAACTATCAAATCCCAGTCATTTAGATGTTGGGCATCTATGCTCATAGTATCTTAACTTCACATCCGATGGGGTCTAACCCCAACCGTGTTGAGATTCGCAACAAAGATACGGTGAGAGATGCCTCAGTAATCGCCTCACTACCAGAAACCATCCTCTGCATCACCGTCTCCCTTCTTTTTCTTCTGCCCTCCACCTTGCGCAAGGACCTGCCGTTCATACATCTCTGCAACCTACCACGTCATCCGCGCCATTAGTACCTACGGTCAGTATCACGAGGTGACATCACTTACTTGCTCCGGTCCTGTCGCATCGTCAGCGCCTTTGTCATCCCGAACCCGAAGGAAGCGAGGAAACCGCAATGAAATCCCGCGCTCGTCAATCTCAACGCTTAGATAAGCCAACGGAAAGGGAAGACGAGTCATTTCGAATGGCAACTTACCAGGCCTTGCGCAGCTGTATACACCGGACTCAGGCTCAGATCGGCCGTGAGCACTTCCCAGACGACCTTGGGCTCGAACCACACGTCCGGCTTTGCACCGCCCACCTTGACGTCGCCGCGAGCATTGTCTGTTTCCAGAGGCTCCAGGGTCGCGTAGTGTGCCGCCAATGCTTCCTCGCTAAAGCCGGTACCGATTTTGCAGATGGTCTGGTATTCTTCCGAATCCGCATCGTAACACGCGAGGAGGAATGCCCCGTACACCTTCGTCCGCTTGCCTTTCCCGTAGTATCCACCGACGACGACGAGATCCAGAGAGTCTCCGACGCCAGCCAGGTAGTCCTTTTTCAACTGTTGTCGAAAGAAAATCTCAGTTTTGCAGAGGAAATGACGCTGGGTAAGGGAGCCAACCTTAAGCCAGTTGACGCTGCGTCTGGACGGTTCATAGTAGCTCGCTTCGCTCTCGAGCATCTTGACCATGAGGCCTTCGCACCCATCTTTGACGCTTTCATCCAAGAACGCTTGGATGTCTTCCGTCTTTTCGCTATCCGTAGACTTGGCGAATTGAAACTCAAAGTCAACAGGTTCAAAATGCTGCTGCAAGAGCTCTCTCCGTTCCGTCAGGGTTCTGTGCAACAACGGCTGCGCACGCCAGATCAGATCAGATATGGTCCCAAACTGAAGCTGCCGTTCGCTGAGACACTTACTTCTCCGTTTAGGTAAAGGAGATCGAAAGCGAAGAGACACACGCGCACTTGGATGTCTTCTATCTTTACGTCCTTGCGCTTACGCTTGCTCAGTTCCTGGAATGGCATCAACTTGCCCGTCGTTCTATCTATTGCGACAGCTTCTGCGTCCAACACGAACGATTTGGTATTCTCCTTGATGCACTATATCACTCTGTGAGAAAAGTGACCCTCGATACAGAGGTTGAGTTCCCACATGTGGTAGCTGTTCGACTAAATCTGGATACTTCTTGCTCATGTCCTCCGAGTTGCGGCTGAACACACCAACCGTGCCATCAGCGAGCTTGTGCACTTGCGCCCGTTCGCCGTCATATTTGTATTCGCAGGTGAATCGTTTGCCCTCGAAGCGATCTAACACTTCGCCGATGGCCTTTGTCGGCTTAGCAAGCATCGGTTTGAGCGGCACTCCGGGGGTCAGCTTACACTCCTCGCGTAGTTTGTTCACGCCAACAACGAGAAGCGCAGGGATGACTGCGTCATAGTTCGGGAGTTCGCTGGCAGTTGGTTGGGCAGGACTATTGCGATTAAAATGTGTAGACCTTACCTGTAGACCGACTTTACTATACTTGCACCCTCTTCTAGGCGTGAGGCTAGCTTCTCTGGGCCCCACTTCTTTCCAGCTAGACATGAGTATGAGCGGATATTGTTGATTATAAAATCATTTGCGCTTACATCGTTCTTGCTCTGCCAAGACGGCGGCGTGGGCAAGAGCCACCAACACGGTCCGTTCAGCATTGCCTATCCGAAGCTTGCCTTCTAGACTCCGGACAATGTACTTTGCCTCCTCGCCTTTACATGCAGCAAGGAGCTTCGTGACGATCGAAACTTTCTTGCCTTGAGACTATAAAAGGGTGTTGGGGGTTGTAGGTAGGGGAACGAGTGCCGCTCACCGAATGACCAGCACTGAGGGCGATCTCTTTCAAATTTGAAAAGACGAAAGGAACAGTGAGAGGCTTCGGCTTGAACAGAGTCTTTTGCATATTCTTAGAGTTCTTCGCAAGCGTCACCTTCAACCCTCTGGTGTTTCCATCACCAACGGATCCACTTACCATTGCCACTAACCCGAGGTCACCTTCCTTTTTCAGTTCTGCTTTGATGACTTGAAGACTTCGTCCTGTGGATTCGCCTATTGCCTTGATAAGCAGGCTCTCGCCGATCCCGAGCTCGATGCCCGTATAATCTGGGCTCAGCTACAGATGTCTGAATCAACCGAAAGAGCACGACTTATGCGTAGAGGAGAGAAAAAACGGACGCGATTGATGCAAAGGTAGACTGTCTTGAGTAACGAGTTTGTGTCACCAGCCTTGCTTCTCTGAATGACAAGCAACATTAGGCTCGTGAGCAGAGAGGTCTTTTCTATCCGCTTCGTGGTCGCCTCGATAAGTGCGAACGACTTTGCAAGAGCAGCATAGGGTACACTAGGAGGGTTGTCATAGGGTGGTTGTCAACAACGCAGGCACTCTTTCTCGATAACAGAGTAGAGAGGGACATACGGATCGCCGACATTCCAGCCTTCTACATCCATCTCGTCTCTCCGATCCAACGCTACTTGTGCACTGTAACGACAGTTTAGTATCAGCATCAGTGAGGAGATGCATAAAACGAGCACTGAGGTGAAATTGCACACATACACACCTCTTAGATGCAGCCTTCCGTTCCTCTGCGTCCTCCAACTCATCCTCGCCCGAATCATCATCCGCTTCTGCAGCTGCAGGACCCGAGTCCTCAGCCGCGGCTACTTCATTCCCATCGTGCATCTCCACGTCCTCCCCCTCTCCCTCCGCTTCCGCGGCCATAACCGCGGCCGCCTTTACTTTCGTCTTCGTCTTCGCCTCGTTTTTACCCTTACCCTTCGCCTTGGTCGTAGATTTTGACACCTTAGACTCAGCCTTCGGGCGCCGCGAGGTAGCTTTGGAAGAGCTAGCCGCCGGGGCTTTCTCCTGTGGTGGCGGCGGTGAGGACGGCGTAGGAGTCGCGGCAGGGCTCGAGCTCCGCGCCGATGGTGCCTCTAAGGGAGGTGTCGGGATAAGGTCCCCGACGAGAACGCGGAGAAGAACGGGGCTCACCCGAACTCGGCGCCGGTCCCTCATCCTCGTCCTCGTCCTCTATTACCATTTTCCTTCGTTTTGGCCGTGGACCCAGCCGCTCAGGGGAAGGCGTCCCTGCACGTGTAATGGACACAACCACAAAGAGTAAATCCAGGACCTAAGTCATGGGGGAAATGAGACGCAGTCACGGACTTTCAGCGCTGGCGACAGTCTCCGGTTTATGCTTCGGTGTCGCGGCTGGAAATACCACTAGGTTACGTTCTGCCACGCGAGTGCACGCAACTACGCACGTTCCGATGACGTTGTTGGATTCGCATCTACAGTGGCATCGGTTGCACCTGGGTTTAACTTCGATAGACCGCCGCTCGTACTGGCGGTGGTGGCGAGGGCAGCAGGCGCGTCCTGCTTCTTCCGTTTACTACCCCATAACTCGGTGAGACTGGCCTGTTGTGGGGGTGCTTTCTTTCCAGGGGGCATGGTAATGAATTTGGCTGGGTAAGGACGGGTCAAGTAGACTGCGATGGCGTTGATCAATATGGGCGCACCAAGAGTTTGTTGCCTCCTCATGCAGACGATAGACGCGAGATTTACGCGTCTAGGACAACTCACGATGACCGTAAACATGTGAAATGCACACGTGATCTTCGGTATAAAACTCCCATCGCGAAACGTCACGTCACGTCACCGCCAGAACTACGAACGAACGAACAAACAGACATCATGAACAAGTAAATACCCTTAGATTAGGCAATGATATCCTTCTACAAGTTGTAGCCTGGTCTTTGGTATCCTCAACTGAATGCCGTGCTCGTTACACAGTGCTAGAGAACGGAGCAGAAGCTTTTCATCTAGGTTTCTCAAGCTGCACGATCAGTGAGATCTAGTGAGATGCTGCGACATGGTTCGTGATATCGTCAGCCCCCATTTGAAACATCGAATCGTGACAACCGAGACAGGAAGCGTGACTTCGACTTAGTCAAGCTCCTGGTTGGTTGGTTAGTGGTCGTGTCGACAAGCGGACGCTTGGCTTAAAGAATTAATGCCGTCTAAAGGCTCGGATACTTGGAATCGGTCGACGAGAGAACTTGTCTCTTATCCGTAAAACGAGCCTTTTCCCGGCAACGACGATTGAAGATGCGATGGTACACAGTAGAAATACATAACGACGTATCGACAAGCGGAACGCGTTAGTGCTGCATGCGCTGGAGCACGCTCGCCGGGAGTCCTATCCAGTCGCGAAGTTAGGCTAGGTAAAATGAAGGCTGTCAGACTGCCACCGACCTGTGGTGTTTTTACCGCGGGGAACCAGGTAAGCAGAGGCGGCTGCCATCGCTTCGACATTGTCCGATGGAGGATACTTCACGTGCTGGGCCACAATCTGCGCCATCAAGAAGGCAAGGAAAGACCGAGGTAAAAAAAATAAGTCGCGCAGAGTCTAAAGCGATTAGCTGACCGTCACTGTCTTTCCTGAAGTTGCGGGGACTTATGTCACAGGGACAGAGGCAAAGACCATCGGAGGCTTCAGTCTTGAAGTCAACCCGCCTATCATCGCCTGTCATGGCCGTAAGCTGTCTAGGCATACTTGAAAACCAGCGCTCGCTTACTCCATTCAGGTGATCCTGCAGTTCATCCACCGTGTGTGGTAGGTGATGGGAGATGCCCATTCGTAGAAAAAGAGGGTGGACAGCAGGACCTCCGCCGACAGGTCACGGTCCGGGGACAGAGTTGGGAGCTGGAACGCCGATAAGCCACCGCACGGCTTCTGCGACCGACCCGACGTCGCTCTCCTCGCAGTCTGGCGCGACGATGTATTCCATGACAATGTGTCCGATTGCGCAGTAGCGAGTGCGGATCGTCCAAGCGTCATAGACGCGAGGCACGCGCACGGGAGCTGCTGGCTCGGTATCTAGGGCCTTGGCGACCCAATCTTGGGTCAATACCTCGGCTTCCGTGGCGTTCGCGCCATACTTGATCCATGCGACGATAGGCTCACTGGGCCCTTTGCGGATGGGGATTCCACGGAGCCGATATCCTTCCTGTCGGCACATGTGGCCTCGATTTCATCGCGAGAAGGGAGATTGGTGTTCGTGAGAAAACCGGGGTCATGGCAGCTAGCAGATGGGTATTGGCCAACTTTACGTGTGCTACATCCCCGTGCTTGTCATGTTTCTCTTCCTTCCTCGACTACCGTCGGACGTAGATGTCGCTTCTCGGAGGCGATAGCACCTCTACTTCCGATGCCCCGGAGGTCATCACGATGGTATCTCGTGCTCACTAGGTTTATCTTCCTTCAAGTTCTTGGACTGTCGTTGCGTGTAGTTCAATCTCCTCGATAGCGACTGGACCTCTACGTACCCTGTACCCATGGGGCTCTTGAACATGATTCTTATGGACGATATGGTTTATGTCGACGTCTTTAATGCCAGCCTCATGGTGGACACCAACCTCCTTACGACAACCCTCCTAGTATACCCTATGCCGCTATGAGGCTCTTGCAAGAGTGTACGCGTCCATCGAGACGACCGCGAAGCGGATAAAAATGGACCTGTCTGTTCACGAGCCTAATGTTGCTCGTCATTCAGAGAAGCAAAGCTGGCGACACAGACTCAGTTCAATACGGTCTACCTTTGCATTGATCGGAACGTCTTTTTTCTTTCTCCCCCTCTACGCTTGTGTCGTGCTCTTTCTGTTGATCAAGACATCTGCAGCTGAGCCCGGATTATACGGGAATTGGCTTGGGATCGGTGAGAGCCTGCTGATCAAGGCAATAAGGGAATCGACAAGACGAAGTCTTCATGGCAATGGTAAGTGGATCTGTGGGTGATGAAAACACGAGAGGTTTCAGGGTGACGCTGCGGAAGAACTCTAAGAATATGCAAAAGACACTGTCCAAGCCGAGGCCTCCCACTGTTCCTTGACGGTAGACGCACATGTGAAATTGAAATGCACACTGAAAAACGAAGAATTCAAAGAATAGTAAAGTATGGCATCCTCCAAGGTATGTACTCCTGTACGTACTAGAAAAATCCCCTCCCCACAGCCCGTATACACACTTATTCCCTCGAACAGAAACAGCAGACATCGTGAACTGGTAAATACCCCTATAAAAACAGACGGAAAGAGGGGACGGATCATTATGGCAATTGGCATGGGGATGAGATGACGATGACGATGACGATGGAGTATGAGAATGTGCAGACAGTACTGTAAATACAAAACATTGCCACAAGCGAGCTCGGTGAAAATCGGCGATGGGACGATAGGTGAAAGGTTCTCTGTAAGGTTCCATGACTGAACGACGGTTGCAATCATGCCATACTGCCAACAACAGGCGTAGAGTAGGGCAGGTTCCCCAGCAGTTCACATGGAGACGGTCTTCTTCTGAATCGGGGGAACGAACGCATCGCAAGAACAAATAACCCGCATCTACGCGTGCAAGCACGCCAACAAGTATAATCGTATAATCCATCGCGGGAGAAATACTTCCGGTATTGGGGGTCAAGAGGCGCTCATCATGCTGTGACCACTGTGAGATTCGAGTCATCAACGCGGGAAGATGGTTACCTCTTCCGTTTGGCCTTCGTCATCTCCTTACGGAGGGCCGGCCCATCGAGAGGTCTCAGCAGTTCGAAAGCGCATAAAAGGTCCTCTGAGACACTAAAAGGGGTTGAGTCACACGGGGTCAAGACGCGTCATACGCTTTCGATCGGGCTCACCTCATGCAAGCGCCGTAATTGTCAAATTCTTTGACATGTGATGAGCAGTTAACACGGACAAATGCAACCCGTTCACGTACCTCCGCAGTAGTTTGGTGCACTGAACACCGTGACCAAAGTCCGATCATTCCAGAATTCGTATCCATCCTCTACGACCATGTGTGCTCGACAGATGAGGTCCATGTCATACCGGACAAGGAATTCATTTATAATACTCTTGCCAAAGCAAAAGCTGACGCCGCGTTCGTTGTCTTCCCAATCTAGTGCTGTGTCGGACGGGTCCGACCATAGTAGATCGTTGAGCAGGCCGTAGTCAGGGACATCAGTTGGTCGTTGGAGTGCTTTGACGTCCTCCATTGATTGTAACGATGGTGAGAGACCACCGTGTACACAAAATATCTTGGACGCGACGATGGCGGCGATTGGGAGGCAGTTGAACACGTCGACGAACGTCTTCCACGTCTTGATGTTACACCGCCGCTTGCACTCGTCATAAAATCCGTAAACTGTCGATCATGAGCCAAGACGAACGCCAAGAGAAAACCATGCCAACCTCGTGTAACATTCGCGCATTCATGGTTGCCCCGCAGCAGAAAGAAGTTCTCTGGATATTTAATTTTGTAGCAGAGCAGAAGCAAGAAAGTCTCTAAGCTTTGTTTGCCTCGGTCGACATAGTCGCCAAGGAAGAGGTAGTTTGACGCCGGAGGAAACCCACACATTTCGAACAGGCGAATGAGGTCGGAGTATTGTCCGTGCACGTCTCCGACTATCTTGACGGGCGGCGAAAGCTCGATAAGTGTGGGTTGCGATAAAAATATTTCTCTCGCGGCTTGGCAAATCGCTACAATCTCGGGATTCTTGAGACACAGCGATTTGTTGACCTTGCCCGTATAACCAACGTCCAGCAATCGTTGAATGAAGTCGTCCACGTCAATGGAACGAGGCTTGTCCTTGCCACCCACGTTAGAGCCTGCGGACGCCGAGGCGTCGCCTCCCGGTGGGGCGCTCCCCAGCGAACCGCCGACGGGTTGAGCAGAACCGTTGTGTGCCAGGATGGTCGTGGAAGGGATATCGAGAGGAGGGGGCTTGCTGAGCTGAGACGGTGAAGGCGACGGTGAATGGTATGCATTGGAGGGTGTGACTGTAACATCGGTCGAAGACCCGTTCTGCGCGAGAGACCGGGAAATACCCGACGCTGACCCTGGCGGGCGCTCGCCGCTGCCGTTTGGTGCGTTCTTCGGGTCCTCGGGCGAGGACACGCTGATAGAGGGTGTGCCGATAGCCGAGGGAGACCCATTACCTGCGGCACGAGAGAAGCCGGATGGAGGCTGCTCGTTAGGACTCGGGTGAGCAGGATCACCTTCACCAACGCCGACATCCTTTTCCTTATCTTTCCCACCCTTTCTTGACTTTTTTGAAGGCTGCTGGCCCATGGAAAGGCCGCGAGAAGATGATGAAGAGGAAGATGAACGTGGACCAGGAGAATGGGATCTAGACTTTGATAGTCTATTAGTAAAGACGGAAAGGAGGGATTGAGCCAGTTTGCGGCGTTGAAGGAAATAAGTGATCAAGTTGGAAGGATGGGGGACACCGTCCGATGATGGTGACGATGGACGTTCGTGGAAGTGGAACCGGTCAGCCGGGAAGTTGGGCGGGTGCGGGGATCACTGACAAGGGCGCACGCGCCATAACACCGCCTGCCATCTTCTATTTGTCCCTTATTTGGCTGCCCTCCTTTCAACAACAACAACCAGAACCACTTGAGCTTAAAGCACAATCATTTTCCGTCGCATGGCTTAGAGTAAACATTATCATAGACAACATAACACACATCCAGTATGCGACATAGCAAGCCACCTCCAACATCTCTAAAACTTGCCAAATGTCTTGGTCGCCGCCTTGCTCTTTGCCACCCGCAACACGTTGAAGCGCACAGTTTTTGATAGTGGTCGGCATTGACCTGTAAATATCACATTCAGACCCCCCATGGCCAAAAGTCCGAATGATTGCCCGTTATCTGGGACTGACCAACAGTGACCATGTCGCCCTGCTCAACACGGAACGCAGGCGAGACGTGTGCCGCAAGGTTTTTGTGCCTCTTCTCATAACGATCTGCAAACAGTGGGTGCTCGTAAGCCTCTGACAGTTAGACGCCCACAGAAGTACGATCACGCACTGTATTTGGGAACATAATGAAGGTAGTCACGCCGGATAATAATAGTACGGGTCATCTTGGTGGAGACAACACGCCCTGTGAGGATGCGGCCACGGATGGAAACCTCGCTGGTGAATGGACACTTCTTATCTGTTCTCACTCTCATCGTCCATGGGCTGTTCGAAAGGAGCAGAAAGAGAGCACACACCGATGTAAGTTCCGTTTATTGCTTCGGGGGGTGTCTTGAATCCAAGTCCTACATCCTTATACCACCGCCTGTCCTTCGTTGACACCTTCTTTCCACCTATGATCGCATGCAAACGATGGTCAGACTCGTCCTGGGATCTCATCTCGGGCGGAAACATGACACACCACGAGCCTTCGCATTTTGAAAGAGGGCTTGCTTCTGGAATGCCTTCTCAACCTACAAGAAATTCGATCGGTTAGAAGTGTTCAGAAAGGGACAACGTTTATACCGACTTGTTCAGTCATAGCGATGGATTTTGAGATCGTGGAAGGGAGCGAGCACCGAAAACGCTAGTTATTTGAGATGATTCACTTCTGGCTGACAACTCCTAAACAGGTAATATATTCCTCAGCCACAGCACGATTGACTATATAGCTACCCGGGATCTCCCGGTGAAGGTAATTTGCAGTTGTCCGTGTATTTAAGAACAAGGTCGCAAAGAAGAAAAACAAAGTCATAGCGATGAGAAACTGTCCGTTGCAATCGCTGAAAATGTAAGAGAGAGAGAAAAGTCCCGACAAGCATATAAAAACGATGAGTGAAGTTTTGTTCGCAACCTGGGCGTGATACATTAAACCCCAAGTCCTGAGAATATCTGACCAGCCAGTATTGGCCTAAGGTTTTCAACCTTGTTTCTCATACAACTTCGAATCTGAATAAAGAGGCATATCAGACACTAGAAAAATGGGGTGGTAGTGATGACAGCACGTACATCAGGACGGGCCACGAGTAATCAATGTAATCCTATTTTTTGATCTCCTCTCGTATCTCCTCCATCTCCTGCGCGGTAGAGTGGCGGGGGAGGCGAGTCAGAATAGCGCGAACTAGACGGACCCGAAATATCTTGTGTTTCTTGCCTCTTGGGGTTCCGGGGCGGTACCGTCGGGGAAGCTAGGGTGTATGGATGAGGGATCGCCTGAGGTGATATGGAGTCATAGAGTAATGGGTCTGTACTCCCAGAGCCATGCTCCGGAACATGCGCTGAACCTGTACGTCTACTCACGCCGCTGGTATAGGTACCCTCTGCGCGATCCCGACTGTACTGCGACGGGCTGGTCGAAGGTGCAGGAACATAACCCGAACCAGTAACAGAACGGCCGTACTCTGCGTATGGATCATATAATTGCACAGAAGGAACCGTACTCTCCGCTGCACGCTCTTCATCGGTGATCGGCGTGCTGAGCGACGGACGTGAGCTTGAAGAGCCAAACCGCTGCCGCATTCCAGGAGCTGGGCCAAAGTCCTCGTCGTCAATCGGTGCGCGATTGTAACCAGCAGCCGCGAGTGAAGCAGAGACGGCCGAGTCATGATCAATCCTGCGCCTACGGCCTCTCCTGCGGATGAAGAAGAATATCCACAAGCAAATGGTCGCCATCGCAAGACCAACGATCAAAAAGACACCGACAACAGCACCCTTGTTACGGAAAAACCTATAGAAATGAGTCACAGGCGATATAATACGGCACTAAAGAAACGTACTGGGTGGTGCTGCTTGATCGATCATTGGCACTTAATGTCGGATTTGCAATTATCTCAGTGAAAGTGGCGACTTCGCCGTTGCTCATGGTGGAGGTGAAGGTTGAAGTGATTTGGAGGGGTGCAAATGACGTCACCTTCCCAAGACTGTTGGTCGTTTGAAGGAACACAGTGCTCTGAAATGTCGAACTAGATTCGCGTCATAAATAAAGCGATGCAAGACGGAGGAATTTAACGAATACGCACGCGGCCGAAGTAGTAGAGGTTGTAGGAATAGATGAAGTAGACTGTGCGACCGAACTAGTGCTAGGAGTGGGGGAACTAGACGCCAACGTAGTTGGGGTAGCAGTAGAGGACGGTTGAGGGGTGGAGATCACCGACGACGGAGTACTCGAGGGCACATCTGAAGTGGTCGGTGGTGTGCTAACAGGCGTGGAAACCTCACTAGACGAGGGTTGGGAAGGGGAAGGGGTCGACACCGGAGTGCTCACAGGAGTGGTTTGGGGTGCCGAGGTCGGTTGTGCAGACGACTCCGGGCTTGAATAACATTCGAAAGTAAGTCAATGCACGTAGGCAAGAACGATGAGAACTCACGTGCTAGCCGGGGTCGATACTGTGGATGGAGGCGCGGATGTCGGCGAGTCGGAGGGAGGCGGCACAGACGGAGCAGAAGAAGGGGGTGCGGAAGATGGTTGGGGTGCGGAGGATGGTGGTGCAGATGTCGGTGAGGGTGCAACAGAAGACATGGGTTGTTGTGACGACGCAGGCGAGGGCGCAGAGGCAGAGGTCACAGGTGGAGGATTGGAAGGAGATGGAGTAGAACCAGGGTTTTGCGAAGCGGGTGATGGAGCAGACGATGGGGATGGTGCGGAGTCAGACGGCGAAGGGACAGGGTTTGTGGCGGACGGCGACGGAGCGGAAGACGGAGACGGGTCAGGGTTTGCGGCAGACGGTGACGGTGCAGATGACGGCGATGGGTCAGGGTTTGCGGCAGACGGAGATGGTGCGGAGGACGGCGACGGGTCGGGATTTGCGGCGGACGGTGACGGTGCGGAAGACGGCGATGGGTCAGGGTTTGCAGCGGATGGTGACGGTGCAGAAGACGGCGACGGGTTAGGGTTTGCGGCAGACGGTGACGGTGCGGCAGACGGCGACGGGTCAGGGTTTGCGGCGGACGGTGACGGCGCAGAAGACGGCGACGGGTCAGGGTTTGCAGCAGACGGTGACGGTTGGTCAGACGGCGATGGACCCGGATTTTGCGGGGAAGCCGCAGGGACAGATTGTGGTGGTGCAGGTGATGGCGAGGGCGTGTCAGACATTTGCAAGTTGGAAGTTTGGAGAGCAAAGGCGAGGTTACACGGGTGTGCACACAAAGCAGGAGGTCCGAGAGGGTTCGAACCGGTAATGTGACCAGGAACAGAAGGTAGACAGTTCAAGTCAGTAACAGGGATTTAAAAAAAAAACTCAAAAATAAGACGGGTTCGGGGTGGAAGGAGATTTATGGAAGAAAGAAAGGACGACGAACGCCCCATGGAACAGCCATGGGCTGCTTTGGACAAAACAAGAGGGGGAGAGAGGGGGCGTGGGCGCGCCGGTTGGCGCGCAGGTGGGCGCAAACCCTTTCAATCATGACTCTTTTGGCCCGCACACGAGGCCTCACGGCCTCAACCAGTCAGTGGGTGGGAAATGCAAATTGGACCCACGACACCGGGTGACGGATTCGGCCAGTTCTCCTGACAAGAAAGGGAGGAATGTGTTAAAAACTCACCCGTCTGGGAGTCCGAAATATCAGACATTACAAGTGGGACGAGGTGGAGAAGTGAAAGAGAGAAGCAAGCGGACAGGGAGTGACAGGCTCTAGGTAAACAGACAAACAAGAGACAAGTGCTTGAGTGAAGGATACTGTATCCGCAGTACACGACACGAGTACCTACCTCAACCTCAAGACAAGGTGAATGCTGAATACGAACTCTCGGCCTCATTGACCGGCGCCCATTCCGGTGTTGCTACCACAGCCATTGCGAATTTGACAATGTCAATCTCAGCGCTCACCTCACAGCATGTGTTCATCGCTTCTTTAAAACGTAACAACTCGCCACTGTAGTAGTACATTGACTCGCCATGCGGATACAACAAGATGTCAAAATCCATCCATCAGCTTCAACAACGGGTCCCCAAAACGGGAGTTATTCGGATCTAGAGGCGACACCGCCGAATTCCCTAATCCATCCATCATCGATAACAAATAAAAATAGCAATGCGAAATGCGATGCACTATCCATTCCTTCCTACAGCACATCCGTAGCCGACTTTTTGGGATGACAGCCCGCCCTGGGGCTATGTAGGCCACTTTGTTTAGCTCCGCCATCACTCTGGCAGAGCAAGAGATGCGTATCGTTTCGAGAGTTGTGTCGAAACCCCGAATGAGTGATTATGATCATCACAAACTCTACCGTATGTCTGGTGTAAGTCCGATGCGTGTGGGTGTCGAAGACGCGCAATGATGTGATGGAGAGCGAGGGAGAGGTATGATACAGAAGTACAGTTGTCAGTGTTAAGAGTAGCGTGCGAGACGACCAAGAACCGTAACGCCTGCGGCCTGCCTTCAAGCCTGTTATTGTTGTTGTTGTTGTCGGTGGAGTTTAGGAGCCATTCGTGACACAGTCGTCACCCTTGAAAGTAAATCCTGTTCACGTACCCGCCGCTGCATCTCGTACTCGGTCTCCTCCTCGCCTTCTAGAAGTGCAAGACCCGTCTCGAAGAACCACATGTGCTTTTTGATGAAATGCACCACAATCGTGCCACCCAACCGCTTATCGTTGTACCGCTTTCTGCGACCCTCACGCTGCTGCCACGCATCTTCTGCGGACCATAGGCTCCCTGAAATGAACCATCATCAATCATCAATAAGGGAATGGCCGAGCAACAGATGCTGGAGTTACGTACCCTCGTATAATCGGGACATGTCACTTCCCTCTACAAGCGCTTCTATGCTCTGCGGGATGGTCAAATTGGGAAGCGGTAGGGTATACCGTGTGCCGAACGTCGACACGCTTGATCGAGCCCACTCCGTGGGCGCCGCCCAGTCCTTATCATACCAGTTCTGCGCTGATGGGGTCGGGAGATTGCTTGGTTCAGGTTGCCTGTCAAAAAACGCTCTGACACCTTCCTGAACACGAGTAGTCTCAGAGGGGAACAGAAAACCATGGGAGTATCTGTTATAACGAATCGATTGATTAGTTGACCTGCAAAGTACTGACAAAAAAACGCACACTGAGCCGCTACGCGGATGATCATAGATCCAGCAACGTTCTGCAACCCATCGAACGTCCGCCTTACGAGGGTGCAACCGCATCCACTTGGCCGTCTGCTTATCTTCAGCTCCTCGCACGAGACCCTTAACGGCAGGCTCTCTTGAAACCCAATCAACGAGGCTCCAGCTGAGACCATATAATTCGCCGCCCATGAAACGCCGCTTTATCAGGTAGCCCCAGTATATTAATGGATCCTCGGCAGCCGAGGAACTCGACGACAAATGAGGCCGCACCTCGCTTGGCGGAGGGCTTGTCCCGTCAGGTGGAAACTCGACATCCTGCCTAGCCGATAAGACAGATAGACCATCGTCACCCAGCTGTTCACGGCCGGTATGTACGGTGCGCTTCTCATGCAGTGCGACGCGCAGGCGCCCCTCGAGCTCCGCAAGCATGACGAACGAATCATCGTCTACCTTGACGACGAAGTCCGGGCGTACCCACTCTCGCGCAGCCGATGGTCCAAACGCTCGGTCTTGCCGTGCATGGGGTGGGTCATGTGGAGCGAGGAAACGCACAGGATTCGAGGCGTTCGAGTACGAAAAGTCGGGAAGAGGTATCTCGGTGTCAAAGTAGAGTGGTGGAACCCAAGCCATTGAGGCAGCCCAAGTAAAATACGCATATGTCTTGCCGGAGTTCATGTTTTCCGGGATTGGGAGGATGACAATGTCTCTGTACTCTGTACGTCGCACGTAACAGTGCCATTAGATTGGGGGCAATGCGGAGTGCAAGCATCGCGCACCTTCCATTTCTACCCGAATACGTCGCTCCCATGCTTTACGGGGTTGGCCCATGATGAAGCGGACGATGGTCCGAGAAGTCCCGTTCCCACCATCGCCATTCCCTGCTCCGTTACGACTCCGAGGATGATTTGCCCACGTTGAACGGATAAGCATGCGGCGCTCCGAAGACGAATCCATAGAGAAGACGCCGACGAAGACACCCGCGGGGGGTAACGCCTCGAAGTTACTTGGAGGAAAAGGGGGCATCGGAGGAGCCGATTCTACCGTGGAGATATTAAGAAACGTAGGATGGGCATTGAGTGGCGGAGGGTCCGTTGACGGTTCTGGCATCGTACAGTAGGCCCGCCACGGTAGGGGCTCCTTATCAGGGTTCAATAAGTGGATCAAAAGGAGGGTTATTGACAGTGCCAAGACGGAGAAGAAAAGGAGAGAGAGCAGCTGTTCACAGGAGTTTTAATCAAAAAAAGGCGCGGAGGAAGGAAAGATAAGGGAGAGACGCACGATGGTGGAAGGGTGCCTCGGAACGAAAGGGTGTCGGAAAACCCTTCGCATGACGCGTACCAATGACCTGTAACCCCACCCAGCGGAACGTCGCGGAAGTCGACGCGGGCGTTGGCGTACGTTCCACCAACGGGGCCGACCTTCACGTACGTACGAGGTGGAGTAAGTATCGAGGAGTAAGGGGAACCCAGGCTCGTCGCTATCCGTATCTGATGCAGTCGACGGCGCGGAGGAGTAGAACGCAGGAAGGGGTGAGGAGGAGCGCGAGGGAAGTGGGGAATTCATCGCGGAGGAATTGGGTGACGTCCGGGCTGAGAGTTCATCTGCCACTGGTTCTGGAAAGAGGAACCCAGGATGAGAGGAGGACGTGTGGGGCGCAGCAGGGGTAAGATGAGCGTTGGAAGCCAATGGTGCACCTGACTGGGACAGCCGGCGCGGTCCTGCGTGTCCAGACATGATGGGGGTATTTTCAAAGGGATCATAAGACCCGTTGGGGGAAGGGCGTGATTTTGGGCAAGTCATATTTGACCTGCCAAGGGGCAAGGATATGATAAAGTGATTTAAGGAACGACAGGTCGTGGCGGTGGAGGGTGGCTAACTGTCGGGAACTATCTAGCTCCTTGGGGATCTGAAAACGATAGAAACGAGTGGATTATTTAAGGTCAAGTGATGAAGAGTAGTGCAAGAAGTGGAGGTGAACGTTTATTCTTGGGCAGCTGCGCACGGATTCAAAACGTAATTACGACCTGTCCCGAACTGCCGAACTGCCATCACACCGCACCGACGTTGATACGCTAAACAAAAATTTATTATTCATCCTCCGCTCCATCATTCTCTCAAATTGCTCCAACCCCAAACACTTTCTGCCAGCTTGACCTCGCAGCGAGCGCATCCCACAACACCGCCAGTTTCGATTTCGGTGCCGTTGCGGTCGACGCAGCCGCTGGTTCGTCAGAACTCGTTGTGCGCGGCGCCGACACTGGCTGCGGAGGAGCAACATCTTTAGCAAGTGCGAACCCTCCACCAACGTGTTCTTCGAGCCGGGCGATTGCTACATTTCCGCTGTCTCGAAAGCTGCCCCCCGATAGGATGACCAACTCGTGCAGCCATGCTGCGAGATGTATATCTACGATTGAAATCTGTTCCCCTGCGCGCGATAAGAGAGGTGCGATGAGATTAATGCAGCTTCACCTGACATGACGTGGCGCACCAAGAGCGAACGGCCCAGCCAAGTCCTCACTGAGTTTGTTCAGAACGACGGCCAAACCGATTTCCCACGCCGCCTTTGTATTCTCGAAGTACTCCTCACGAGCTTTCCTTCCAGGCTCACTCAGTTCCGACTCGCCCTTATCGGCTTCATCCAAAGCAGTCAATAAATCCTCTTTCGCACTCTTCTTCTCCAACCAGAATGTCTTGGTTTTCTCAGAGACGCGAACCTCATTGGCTTCATTTTCCGCCACGTAACGGTCCAATGCTTCCTTGCGTCCCTTGAGGAAGGTAGAGATACTCGGTGCTACCGTCCTAAGCGCGGGAAGGTCCTTTGCGTTCAAGTAGAAGAGCAACTCGGGTGAAGCAGGGGATGAGTGGAGCAAGGTGATGATGGAATTTGCTGTAGACGACATAGCCACCGTTGCTGGGGACAATGCAGGGGCAGGAGCGGCGGATGTCGTATGAGTGTGAGACATGACCGATCGTGACTTGTCAAGGAAGGCAATCAGGGCCTGCGATGCAACGCCATTCAGCCCAGAGCTCTGATGCGTAGCGTGGCGGACTTGCTTCAGTGTCAGTGATAGCCTTGTAACGACTCTCCATGTCAGGGGTCAAGGTATTCTCCAATGGAACGATCAGTGTGGGTACTGTGCCTGAGGACGCATGCTGATAAGAGATCGCAAGTGGTGTTGTGGTAGGAAAGTTACCTTTGGGGTTGAGACGTAAAAAGGAAGGGGAAAAGTTTTCGCCTTTGGCTAACGAGGATGGGTTAACGAATATCGTTCCCCACACTCGAACTAGACACACAAAGGTCCACAAGCTTGAGATCTAATTCATCTTTGCCATAACCCTTTTCTTCACTAGGTGGCCGATACCTAGTCAAGTAGTATTAGCTGAAGAAAGAGTGTCCTGACGTACAGGGCCAGGAGGACTAGAAGAATACGAGTTAGATGAAGATTGATCGAACTTTTGATTGAGAGGAAGCACACCTGCGAGAGACCAGACTGAGCGTGCATCATAGTATAAGATGGCTTTTGGGACGCGATCCGATGCAGACATGATGAGATGATGATGATGATAGAGATGAGATGGTGGGTCTGATTTTGGGCGATGGCTCCTGACGGAATGCCTCACGTGAGTGAGCGAACTTTCTAGATTCCGTGCCGTAGCTATAGCTGGCTCCGCCTCGGCCACACTCCTAGGGCTTTCTTCATAATGGCTACCACCCTTAGGTGTGCTTTACATTAAAACAGCGCGTTATCATCCACAGCTTCTTCTCACTGTCTCTTCCGTTCTAGACACGAATTTTACGAAACTGACGAGAGGCTCACCCTCTCCATCTTTGACCGCGGTGCAGACCCCGCTCATGTGAACGTGGCATTCCAACCACGTAGCGTTCGTATATCTTCACACGACTGATAAATAAACGATGCTTACAATCCCTACGGCAGATTTCGTATGAAAATGGTGATAACATTTTAGAATTTCAGCCACTGAAAGGTCAAATCGACCCTACAAAGTCAAGCTTCGTTGTGGGTAAAGTCAAAGTCGAGATCCGACTCGTCAAGGCTGCCCACGGGCGTTGGGGTGGCCTCATAGGGGATGCCCCTGACCGTACGTCTATAAGCCTCCAAGGTTCACACAGTTTTGGCTCATGTCATGCCCCAGCTCTCGCCAACTCATCATCTTCCTCTCCTCCGGCTGAGAAGGCCGGGTCGACCCTTCCACAGGCGCGTAAGAATTGGGACAGCGTCACGAAGACCATTCTCGAATCCGAGAAGCCCAAAACGAGCTCAGATGACCCCAACGTGAGCGGCGACAGCACGCTTAACGAGTTTTTCCAGAATATATTCTCCAATGCCGACGATGACACCAAACGGGCAATGATGAAAAGTTTCCAAGAGAGTGGTGGTACTGCGCTCAGCACGAATTGGGATGAAGTCGGGAAAGCCCCTGTGCCAATCAAGGCGCCATCGGGTAGTGAGGCTAGAAAATGGGAGCAGTGACATTTGGGTTGAAAAGAGCAGATTCCACTTTTGTATCATATGGGTATGGACATTTCTTCTAGGTATTTCAGTTGCGTACGCGTACCTAGCGACCTATCAAGCAGCAATCATGAGCAGGTCCCACTATACGCGCGTCGCCCTATGACAGCGCTGAGGCAGGTTACAGAGTAACAACTGAATGCTACGGATATGGGATGAGAGAGAGACCCTCGCGTGATACGACGGACATACTCACACAAGGATGTGTTGTTAACCTTGGCGCTTTTTAGAAAGTCAGCATGTGTATCCAAGCCCCCACGAACAGTTCACTGACCTGTTTGTGGCGAGGATTCTTCGAGCACAGAATGTACACGCGACCTTTCCTTCGAACTACGCTGCAGCCGTCGCACATGATTTTGACGGAAGAACGGACTTTCATGCTTCGAGTGAGAGAAGGCGCTGCTGCCGGTAGAGACGGAGGGATGGTGGCATGGTGGTGTGGTAGATGTGGATGAACGGGTTGGAACCGGAAGAGTTTTGCCCTTGAAAGGAGAGATCTGCTGGACGAGTGCAATGCTCTGAGCATGGCTGTGAGAGGCAAAGAGTTCAAAATTGGCAAAACAGACACCGAGGTCTCATCCCGGCCGCACTGGCCACGCTCTGTACACCATACTAATCACATATGTATATCTCGACGTAAACACACCAGCACATCGCCATCTCTCCACCTCTTGAACATGCCCTCCCGTTCTGAGAGGCTACTTTCTTCGCCGCGCCTAGGCGGAAAATCTGCAGTCATTCTCTTCGTCCTAACTCTTATTGCCTTTGTCGTAGAGAGTCAACTCACCCAAGTCCGTGCTCCATACCATTCTATCAGTTCTGCGTCTGATCTCATATTTTATACAGTACGTGCAAAGCACCCTTCACTTTCGGCAGCCGTTCTTCCTCTTGTGCGTCTTTGACCGGCATGCCCGCCCCATCTGCCCCCCTCTCTCACCAATTTGATGTCTCGCAGCTACATAGTTCACTCCTCATTTGCCCTCACCTTCCCACTGCAACTAGCATATCTCGTCCTTACCACGTCCGCATCTTTGGAATCTCTCATAGCAGGCCTGTCTCTCGCTATCAAGATCCAGTTCGCCCCTACCGGCCAGAACCACCTCGTTACCCTGCGGTCGCCCTTCCCATATACCCGCTTTCTTCGTCTGACGGCCTTCCTGACGCTTGGCCTCACATTGCCCTCCTTGCTCTGGTTTGCAAGCGTGTCCCTGGCACCGTAAGTGTCGATTCGTTTTTCCCAGAGAGACACGGCGTTCACGTTTCCGTGGTCACGACAAGACTCAGCGACATCACCGCGATCTGGAACACGAACGCCTTCTTCGCGTACATCATCACGGTGCGGCTCTTCAAGCTCGACTGGGAGCTTCGCAAGCTCCTCGCCGTGCTCATCGCCACCTTTGGCGTTCTGGCGGTCGTGTACGGCGACGCGCAGCAATCCGAATCGCACCTCTCCGATCACCGCAAAGCGCAGGAGGCATCCGACGCGGCCGAGAGCGGAAAGCTCGAAGCGCCGCTCCTTGGGGACCTTCTCACCCTCTGCGCCTCCTTTGGGTTCGGCCTGTATCAAGTATTGTATAAACGCCACGTCGCGTTGCCTCTGGATCAGGAATTCGAGCTGGGCGGCTCTTACGCCCCACTACCGGAATCCGATGGCATCCCTGCCAGTGAGCTCAACGAAGCGGGCAAGGAGATCGACGACTTGACGTACCCGCCACCGTTCGGACTTCACGCCAACCTCATGGCAAGTGGAGTTGGGGTGATGACCTTTTTCTTTTTGTGGATCATGCTGCCCTTCCTCCATTATTCCGGATACGAGCGATTTCGCCTCCCCGATAGCCCCACCATCGTCCTTTCAATTGCCGGCATAGCAGCAACCGGTCTGACCTTTAATGTGGGAATGCTGGTAAACGACTTTTCCTTTGTCTGTCCGTGCTCGGATTGATTTACGATCTTTTTTTTTTTTTTGCGCCCTCAGGCTTTGTTGGGTCTTTGGGGACCCGTGGTTGTCTCTGTAGGCTGCCTCCTTACGATCGTCCTCGTTCTCCTATCCGATATCACAGTGGGGCAAGGCGTGGGCGTAATCACCCCCTGGAACTTGGCCGGTTCTGGCGGGATTGTTGTGGCATTCGGCGTCTTGGTTTACGATATGGTGCAAAATCCGCAACCTCATGATTGATGTACACACACAACATTACAACTTCTGTCTCCGTGCACATACTACACTATATTACAAATCTAGACAGCGATCAGAGTTATAAGTGATGAAGTGATGAAAGCCCCCGAGTCCACCAGATGAGTGGGACCGTATGCTAGAGCTAGAGTAATGGTAATCGAACTGAATCTCGGATGCAATTGTGTATGTATCGACTCGGACCACATGTAACACTGTCACCAGTGGTCGCTCGTGCTTTGTACAGGAACAGCTGATTCGCTCGCCAAGGTTTGTTCGGAACGGGACGAGAACGCTCTCTCATCCAGGTTGAGCTAAACGGGTGGAAATACGTTGTCGTGACTGGAGCATACAACAGACCTAAATCACAACTTGAAGCTACTCGGCTTGACTTCACTACATCTGTCCTTCGACGTTTTACCAGCGCCTGAATCAACCTGGATTTATCGAAAGTGTGACCCGAAGAAGACGAACCCCCCCCCAACATGTGCCTAGGGACTACGATCATATGTGCCCACGATGGAAGGATAGAACGAAGTGACACAGACAAAAGAACAGCGAGCCAAGAAAACGAAGAGCAGCAGCTACAAAACAATATGAAAGCAAAGGTATTACGCTGGCAAACAACAGGATGTTGGAGATGTAAGCACGGCGGGATACATACGTTGTGGAGTGGCTTGCGTGTATCAGTACATAGTGTGAAGAAGCGTCCTTGAGCACGTATGGGATATAGGCTGAATAACAGTCCAACACGTCCGGCGGATACATCAAGCACCCGTCCAGGACATACAAGCTTCATGCGGACGCGCGCGGCAGGCTGTAACCGTCAGAAATAATGGGAAATCGGGCCTGGATGGGGTCTTTTTGGGGACTGGCGTAGTACACATCCTGCATCGACCAATTGTCTACTCTCGACGCGGCACGTCAAAGTGTCTTCTCGTCCAGAATGGAAAAATTCATGCAGTGCCCGTATCTCAGGCTGCAGCCTCTAGGTTTGAACGCCCTACTTCCAAGAGTCGACGCTGCCGAGAACAGTGAATTGGATATTGTTGCTCGCTTTCTCCTTCCTCTGCACCATGCCTGAATTGTTGCCGGATGAGGGGCCTCTCGTTGACGAGTCGGAAGTGTCCCGGCTCTGAAAAACGCCAGTCTCCCTCTTATAAAGAGAGTCTACCTCCGCCTCCGAGGGATATGACGAGGGAGGGTAGAGCGATAGCGAAGACGCACCCGATAGTCGCTGGGCATTTTCCTGAGGAGTTTTCGGATCGTTCTTGGTTGCCAACAACCTCAAAGGTGAACGCTTTGGAGGCGGCGGCGGTAAACTCGAAGTTGTGTTCATTTGCACCCCTTGCACAGGAAGGGTGTCGCTAAAGGGGCCCATGTATTGCTGATCTGCTGGCTTCGAGTTGCTCCCATGCGCACCTAAACCAGCATACGGAACCGGAACGCGGTAGGATAATCTATTTCGCACGCGTTGCACCTGCTGCAGAGAAGGCGGGGGTTGAAGGGGAGGTTGAGTATCATTAGTGGCATTGGTCGCCGGCATGCTCTCCTCTCCACGATTGAGCGGGATGCTGGATGAGCTTCGCGTTATGCCAGGTTGTTTCCCTAAGCGCACGGACCCGCCGTCCAACCCTCCAAGCGGACTAGCGTACTCATGCATGATAACAGGATTTTGGGGTACAGGCGCGGATATGTCCTCGAGCTTTCTTCGGCGACGCTGGCGCTGCCTCCGTCGTCGACGGCAGTAAAAAAGAGCAAGCACCAAAACGAAAGCGACGGCCATTCCGGACACAAGGAAGATGCTGATGACGAGCAGGTGATTCCCAAAAAAGCTAAGCAATGACGGCTGAGCAGTGTGCTTTGGAAGAGAAGTCGTACGAAACTTACGAGTGATGGGCCAAAGAACCAGAGGCGTCCTGCACCGGATTGGCGATCACTTGGGTCACGGAAACCACGGTCCCATCCGCCAGCGTGGTCAGCTCCGCGCTGGTGACAAAGGGAGGTGCAGATAATGTGAGGCGACCGACGACCATCTCAGTTACAGAGACAGGCGTTGAGAAAGTAGACCCTGGTGTCTGTGTTATTGTGCTGGTAATTGTGGTGTGTGTACCCTGGAATGTTCCGGGTGTCCCAATACTTGATGGTGTGGTTGTTCCCTGGGTTAAGAAAGTTGTAGTGATCGGTGCACAGGAAACCTGGCTAGGTAGGCTATGCCCCGTAGAGGGAAGTAAACCATGGGACATGGATACGTGGGAGCTATTTGAAGTCGGGAGGGCACTGGCCACGGCAGGACATGATAGGGCCGATTTCACTGATTTTGGAGAGACGAAAGACGATTGCGGTGGCTTGCTAGGGGCTGGAGAAGAGCTCTCTGGAACCGCACGGGGGCCCGAGGTGACGAACACGCTCGGACGAGCTGCGGAATGCCCAGACGGCTTGTGATGGACATGGAGACGTGTGGACGACGATGTCGGAGGCGGTTTTGTACTGAAGGATTCAGCGGACGATGCAGGTGACACGGGGTGGTGACTCGAGTTGGTGATCGTAGCACTTTTTGAAGGGCCGGACGCAGTAGTTACTGTTCTCTCGAAGGGGAGTACGGGCCCGGCCTCTGTAGAGTCCAACAGAGGCGTAGTTTCGTTCGCCTTATAAGTCGGGCCAGGCACCACTTGGGACAGCGAAATGCTGGTCTCTTTGACAAGAGGCGAAGTCCATGGTAGAGTTGGACTCAAGGCCGAGGGGACGAGATCAGAGGGCAAGGGTCCAACACCGGAAAGTGCTACAATAATATGCCGATGAGAACAGCACGAAAACTGAGTGTCACTGAATGACCAAATGGGTGAACGCAGCTCACCTTGAGTGCTAGCAAGCGTCAGGGCGATCGCAGTCATGTCCATGGAAATAGCAAAGCAACCTTGGTATGCTTCGCAGTCGGGGACTTGTACTCTCAGGCTGGGGTAGGGGGGCCAACCCTAGAGAAGATTCACATAGCTACCCATGTGCATATAACGTGGCCATGCGAAGATAAGGATGACTGTGAAAACGGCCATAGCAGGTCGTCAACGATGGGATGAGGCTTCCCACAGGGCATCGCAGATTCTCGAATGGTGAGACGCGGATTGGACCTGACGTGGTAGAAGATAGCGCGATTACGTCTTCAATTGGCGCTCCTCCGCAAAGTCGTTCACTGACTTGCCTTTTATCGAGGTGACATCATCACTGCGTGCGAGCCACGTCGCATGACATCCTTCAAACCATCTTATCCCTACTGCGGTGAAGTAGAACTACTGTACACATCATATTAGGCAGTCGTCTATGAATAGGACATGTAACGACGACGTGAGAAAGAAACCAAGACAAGTGGGAAAATGAGTATCCTTGTTAATGACACCAAGATAGTAGTGGTATAGAGGATGGAAAGGGTATGAGTGCGAACCAAACTAGTACCCGAGTCTTGTCAAAGTCGAATATATGGAGAAGAGATGTAACAGTACGCAAGATGATCCTTTTCCAAAAAGACAATCAAATCGAAGGCAAGGAATAAATGTGGAGAAGGACACACCAGTGTCTAGCCTGCTTAAGCGCTAGCAACATCGTCGTCCGGCCCCTGGTACCCAATCCCTCAATCTAACTTTCCCAGGGACCCGCCTTCGCCCGCCACCCAAGCTCCCAAAGCTTCCAAAGCTGAGTCGACTGGAACTGTTCACGCGCCGCAGTGCGCGATCCCCGTAGCTCACACCACTGCCCGCCTTCTCGGGGTCCAGCACTCCAGATTCTATCGATAACAAAACGGATCGCGCAGCGAGCAGGAACGGCGCCTCCACATTGTCACCCGTCAGCGAGGACGTCTCGAGGAAGTGGACGTCTGGAGCCAGAACCAAAGTCAGCACAAGTGGGGAAAAGAAGTCGCTGTCGAAGAGGAAACACACTATGCGCTGCTGCCCATCTGCTCCCCTCTTCCCATTCCACCTGCCGGTCCTCTTCTCGATCAGACTTGTTTCCTATTAGAACGACGACCAGATGTGGGCTCGCCAGAGCCCTTGCATCTTCCAACCATCTTGACAAATTCACAAATGAGTCTCGACTGCAAATGCAACGATCAGCCGGGCTCCTCATCCTGCAGGATGACGACAAAAAGATAGGGCCTTACTTCGTGATGTCGTATACTAATAACGCCCCAGCGGCCCCTCGGTAATAGCTACGCGTCACCGATCTAGAAAGATAGAAGGATTGTCACGAGGAGTGTTCACTTCCGAGCAATAATGCCCCACAAACCGAAATCGTTCTTGTCCCGCAGTATCCCAAAGCTGATCATGTGTTCAGCCCGAAGCGAAACGGGGATATGCGCCATGAGTAGGAACACACCTGTAATTTGATGCGCTTTTCCCCTAATTTGACGGTACGACTTGAGAATTCGACGCCAATCGTGTGTTGTGATTGGGCCTTGACTAGATAATAAACAGACGGTTCATCCATCACAGTTGCAGGGGGGAAACAAAAGGCGTACAATTGTTGTGAGTAAAGTGGTGGAGCAAGCATGACTTTCCGGTTCCTGCTTCGCCTAGAGACGGTATCACTCCATGAAAAAGAGCTTCAGAACAATGAGAGAAACGAGTACGCACCAACGACGATGTACTTCATGAGGAAATCTGAAGATAAGTGCCAAGTGCTCAGTCTTGAGGGCCTACAAGGCATGCGCGGACGAACCGTATGTCTCGACAAGTTCTGTCGCTTCCGTAGAGTAGTCGTCCATGGTTTTATGCGGTGATTTATCGTCGAGGTGTAGCAACTTGTGAGGGTTGCAAGCCTGAAAAGAAGGCTATACCAAGTGAGGGCATCCGAGTTCGCATCCGCGGCTGCTTTTGGCCGCCTCCCGCGAGACTGAGACCCCCATGCGTGGCCGTGGGAACTACTCCCCAGTCAAAGTCCAAAGCAATTTTCGACACAAAATTTTCATTTACCAATTTACCAACCCTTCCAGGGAACCCAAATATCCACAACTACAGTGTCGTCACCGGTGCTCGAGTCTGTGATATAATACCAAGGGTGCGCCGCAGCGATGAGACACGCGTGTTGCCCGAATATCTCCACCACACTCCCCACTTCCAACATTTCTTCTTCAGACCGCAGGTCACGCGAGCACGTCAGAATCCCGTGCTCCTGCGTTACCCTCCCGAGTCTCCACGGCTTTCCAATCACATTTCCATAACCTTCTCTCGGACCGGTAGCCTTGCTCATGGCTATGTCACCCGCATCGCATAGGGCTTCGTCCGTAGCGTCCGCGCCGCGTCCGGGATAGTACGACACGACGGTCGCGAGGACTTTGTGCGCGATGTCCTCGGGGCTAATGAGGCCCGTGTTTAGCTGTCGGAGATCTAGCATTGGGTAATTGCCTGACGAGTTAAATCAGCTTCGTGCCAAAATGCCAATATATGGCACAGCCCGCACAGGACGACATGCTTACCAGCATGAAGCTCCAAGGTGCCATGGAGCAATGAGCCCAGTTGCACTCTCGTCTTGGCGGACGCGCAATGCGCTGTAGGCGTTGACCCGATCGACAACACGAACTTTGGGTGTTCGCTTTTCCCGCCGGACCAACTTGATATCAGATCTATTGCCAACTTGGCAGCATTGTCGGCGGTCTGAACTTCGGAAGAAAGGAAACGTGACGCCTGGGCCAATCCGGTTGACACGTATGAGTCTCCGGCGTGGCAGTAGAAACCATGCAAGGAAATCGCCGAAGAGATATAGATGGCTTTCAATAGGGATTCGAAGGCCGGGGTGCCCGGCACGACTCCTGCACGTCTGCAGGGGGCATTGTGTCAATTCCTCCGATTCACGAGGGATGAATACGAACGTGCTCACTTCTGATTCCCGTCCAACTTTACAAACACGGACCAGTGTCGTTTAGTGGTCCTCCTCTTGTCAAAGTCCTCCAACGCCTCGATCTGCCTGGGATGGTCAACCAAAAGACGAACAATCGCCCCATCTTTCGCCGCTTCGTCCCATAGATCCGATAGGTCGGCAAGTTTGTTTATCGCTACGGGCAGCCCATATAAAACCTGTTTTTGGCATTAGGTCATCTCGGCGTCTCTTCCCGAGGGCCCGTCTTCGCTCACGTCTTTGACCACGCCGTCAGACACAAGTCCCGATTTCACGACTTCCCAGGCCTCCATCAATGTAGATACGACAACCGCATGAGTGGTAGCGACGGAGGAAACGAGTTGGAGCCTTGTCCCTTCCACAGTCTAGCGAGACGAGCGAATGATGTAAAAGTACGGGGGCATGTAAGAGGCGCGTTGATCGTACTAATAATTGGCCCGGATCGATCGATTACCTTGTGAGACTTGAGATGAGCCCTGAAGGCTGCGCCGTATCCTGCCGCGTTGGCGTGCATCCTGGCACAGTTCTTCGAGAAAACATGACGGTCAATCACGAGCGCGGGCGTCCTCAGCTCCTGCAAGTGCTTCCCAGCGAATTCGGCAACCAGCGCCGACTTTTGTGGATGACCGACGAGATGAATGGGCGTCCTCGTCTGTGATGGATGCGGCGGCGGTGGCGACGGCATCTATTCGATGTTTCGAGATGGTTGAATAAAGCTCGGTATGCTGAGATGGTTATCACCGCCCCCGTGATGATCATTCGGTCCGACCTTGTATCGCCTAGTTCGGGACATTGGCCCGTTGGCCCGTGACGAGGCGAAGGGTGAAGTAAGCCGGTTTCATCTGGGCCCTATTTGAGGGCTCCTTTGCCCCACAGGAAAGTCCAAGGGTTGTTAAAACCATGGCCAAGCCCGTCGTCCTCCACTCTACAATCGTTCCGCGTCTCGACCCAGAATACGCCACATTCCACAATGAGCACCTCGCACTTCTACCGCAGGTGCACGAATTGCCATGGGATCCTTCGATCCGCAATACGTTAAAGATTCCGGGGTCTTCTGAGCCTCTCACCGTCGGGAAGCTGGAGGATTTCAACCTCAGTAGATGTCGTGTTCGCGTGTTCACACCCGAAGGGTGCCAGTCAGAGACAGGATGGCCCGTACTCATCTTCTTCCACGGCGGTATGGACGACTGCTCCCACATCCTCATAAGCGTTTCTCACGCTGCCAACACCACGTAGGTGGGTGGACGCTTGGTAACATCGACACCAATAATGCTTTCTGCGCGAACGTGTGTGCGGGTGAGCGATGCCGTTATCATTCTAATCCGAAACTACACAATGTTTTTCAGATGTAAATTGTGTGGTGGTGTCGGTAGATTACAGGCTCGCGCCGGAAAATCCGTACCCCGAGGCCGTGGAGGATGCTATCGAGGCTCTGCAGTGGGTGTGGGAGGAAGGAGCATTCCTTCTAGGGATCGACACGAAGCGCATCGCCGTCGGCGGTACCTCCAGGCATGTCGCCCTTCGTCAAGAAACTCTCACGTAATGCTAACAACGCACGCATGCAGTGGGGGTAACCTCGCTGCAGTGCTCGCGCACAAAGCGGCTCAACTGTACCCACCTATTCCGCTGACCTTCCAACTATTGATAGTTCCCGTGACAGACAACACGGCTTCGGCCTCAGGCGTTCCGCATGCTTCCTGGCGCGAAAATGAGAACACTCCTTGGCTGACACCGGAGAGGATGTTGTGGTTCCGTAGACAATACCTTCCACACGAACCAACCTGGGCACGTTGGGATGCATCACCGCTGCTCGCGCATGCCGAGATGTTCCGTAATGTACCCAGGGCTTGGATTGCAGTAGCAGAGCTAGACATACTCCGAGACGAAGGAATAGCTTATGGCAAGAAGTTGCAAATGGCTGGGGTTCCTGCCGAGATTAAGACCTACAAAGGGGCACCACACCCGATTATGGCCATGGACGGTACGTACTGCCTCTCTGAATGATAATGCCTAATCTTGTGTACTCAATGTATTCGCGTTCTGCTTTCAGGGTAAGTCGGTGCTGTTCATGCGGTGATGTCCGAGCTTACAGCTTTGGTCAGCGTGTTGAGAATCGGGAAGCAGTTGGTCTCTGACGCAGTGGCCGCACTGTCCCAGGCGTTCGGAACGGTGTAACAAGCGTCGCAAGGAACGCAAAGATATGGAACGATGCGGAGTGTGATGTTTCGCAATACCTGTTCAACCTTCTGTGATGTAAAATAAGCAGAACTAGGACAACATATAGCATATCAATCTTAGTGAGAAGGTGGCCTCGAGAAGACACTTGATGTGCCCTGAGGACATTGTCAGATGTCTGCCCAACTTGTGCAAAAGGTCAAGCAACGTGGCCAAATAAAAAATAACACCTTGGAGAACTGCATAGTTGCCGCGATCTACTTTTGACAAGAATCAAGCGCATTGATATATTTAAAAGAATGCATTAAGACCTGCCTCTGTGCATGTATCCGTTTCACGAGCCATGAGGCCCAAGGCATACACCTGCACAGAAGAAAAGGAAAAGTGAAGCATGATCAGCAAGAAAACATAGTTCTATAGCCATTTCGCCTTCCAAGTCTCTGTTTATTACGTCCCAGTGAATCAGTAAAATTGAAATAGGATTTGAGACCTAGCCGCTAGAGAATTCGTTCACTGGTGTGCCTGCATAATGGCGTCGGAGATGAAGGCTGCTGAGACTTGCTTGCCTCCAAACCAACGTCCATTCAGACCCTGCAGGGCTTTTCGGGCGGCGTCGACATTGCCGAACTTCATATAAATTTCGCCCTGACTATTGTTTAGCAGTTGGGTTTTGCGGGCGTAAGATCCAGCTTTACCTGTGACTCCTTTTCAACTTTGATACGGTCCACTGGGCCATATTTTGTTTCGCATTCGCCCTTCACATCCTCAGCGAGCTCCTTGTCCCAGTCGGCGTCCGTCTCCCTGTAAAATAATGAGGTAAGACTGATAATAACATATGGTAACGCCGCGTACTCTTCAGGATTGAACATGTTCTTGAGCAAGATACAACGGGATTCCATGGCTTGAATATTTAGCTTCGTCCTACAGGTTATACGGATCAGTCATGAATGACCTCAGACTAGAGCTCGAACTGACACAGGCTCAAGTTTGGAGGTAGGTTCGATCCTAGCAAGTTTTTGCATCAGTGCTTGGCGAGATGCTGCATTCAGATTACCGCCTAGAAAGAAAATCAGCGTCCGAATGACGTTGCGAAATCATCTATTTACCGCCCGCTTCATCCAGCGAATCTTGGGAAGTGTATTTCGTGGCTCCCTTCTCGTGGACGGTATTGACACGGAGCTAACAGAGGAGCAGAGGAACGATCCAGATCAGCAGAATATCAACAACCGGATGGACTTATTACCGTCCGACCAGCCAGTTCGAAGCCATCCATCTGCTCCAACGCCATTCTTGCATCTTCTGCTCTTTTATACCTAAAGTGAACCGTTGCAGCATACCAAAATGAACCACCAAACACAGGAACGTACTGCACGAATGCATAGCCCTTGCTTCGCCCAGTTACAGGATCTTTATGAAGGTCGACAAATTCCAGTTCCCCGAAAGGTTCGAAAACTTGCTTAATATCGCCTTCCGTGAGGTTGAAGTGGAGTGAACCAACATAAAGTCTGGAGGATTCTTAAAAGCGGGTTACGATGTAACTCATTCGAGACTACGTACTGCATGGCCCCTCCATGTGGGGCACTGACGCCAGGGGGAAGGTTCAGATTACTGCGTAAACACCGATCAGAATTGCAACGCAACCCTATGAGCCACGATACGTACCCATCTCCGGGGTGAAGTCTGTTTCTTTCGGCCTCGGTCAGCTGGACCATGATTGGCAATCCCATCACTACCGTGCCGCTGAGAGAGAGAGCCTTGTCGACCAAGTCAATTGTGCGGAACTCCACATAGCCAATTCTGGGCAATCAATGTCAAGGTCAGAATGAGGACGTAGAAGAAAGTGGGACCGACCCTTTAGAACGTCTCGAAAGCCGATCAGTGACAATTCGAGCATCGAGAACAGTGTTCTCGCCCAATTTGTCCTCGAAAAAATACCCCAGATCACGAGCCGTGAGACGAGCAGCAAGTTGAGACACAAATACCGACCGCGCTTCAGAGTCATCCTCCCTAGGCTCATCATTCATAGGATCATCAGGAGGAGGTTCATATGTAGGGGATTTACGCCTGAAATGTGAATGGAAGTTTATGAGCGGACCGCTGGGCCAATCAGACAGATAACTGAAAGCATACGTCGACGGAGGAGGAGGCGGAGGTGGAGGTGGAGATGGCTTGCGTCGGTGTGAGTCATCTTCATACCGGGAGCGGCGTCCCCCACGGTCCCTCCCATGCTTGGGTGAGTCCTCGAATTCGTCTCGGGGATCACGAGAATGCCTGGAACGTCTATCACCATAACGATCCCGTGAATGAGCTCTCTCAGAACTCCTGCGTGGGCTGTCCCGAGGAGGAACCTCGTCCGCACTCTCCTCGCCACGTCTCCTCTTGGGTCGATCTTCTAGCTCCTCACCCTCATCTTCACGCCTGCGTCGACGACGGTCTCTCTCGTAATCCCTGTCCCTATCGCGATGGCTGTGTCGGTCGTGGTCACGGTCACGATGCCTTCGGTCTCTATCTCTTTCACGTTCCCGGTCCCTATGAGACTTGTCGCGCGAACGGCTACGTCTGTCACGTCTCTCGTGGCTACGACTAGACCGTCTCTTATCATCAGGTCCGCGTTCACGGCGTCTGTCATGGCGGTCCCTTTCTCTTGACGGCGACCGATGAGACCTGCGTGTTCGCAGGGTGTCAGACGAATGGTCCCTCGAACGAGCGCTAATATGCGTCAAACAGATGTATAGGAAGTAAGAGGAGATACATACGATCGCTGGTCCAGATTCATTGCGGTACCACCTTCAGACATTTTGAGGATATGTGGATGAAAAGGTCCGCTAGTCAGCGTCAAAAAGCAAGCCAAGAGTTTGTCTGAGAACAACCAGGACTCCCTTATGTAATGACGATCGGTCGGTCCGGGCTCCGCCAGAAAGCTCATGCTTTGCCCTTTGCCCATGCCGCACGGCCAATAAACATCGTAGGAAGGAATACAAATGTTACAATATGCACCAGCATGACAAGTCAATCTCTGACGACTACTACGACCATGGGTTTCGGATCCGGTTGACTCTTGGGCACACACTCGCTCTCGTAAATCAAGATGATGCAGATAAATACATCATAAGCGAGAATGGTGTATGGATGACACCGTAGTTAGCCATAAACAGACGCACAGTCAATAGATAAGGCCTAAACAGTCGCGCGTATAGTTTATGACTCGATATCCCAGCAGAATTGATATGTAAGGTGTACAAGAACGTGAATCACGACTACCTGGACGTATCTGCACACGAGATAAGCGTAGGAAAGGGGTTAGGAGGTGACCGAGACTTACAGTAGTGATACTCATCAACGAGTGGCATCCAGTCACGTAGGAGAGCACCAAGGATACTTAATACAGGCCATTGTGCACTGCTTTCAGCGAGCGATTCCACCTTGGGCCTATGAAAGCGAAACACTCAGGATCGCCAATTGATTCATGAAGGAGACCTATGGTGCCATACCGTGTCCAGCTCTCCCAAATAGAGCCCCGGAAGAGATACCAGACGAGGTCACGGTCTCTCCGAGCATACTCCTGACGCTCGAGAGAAGACGAATTTGAGGGTGTGCGACGCAGATTGCGAGATACAAGCTCGAGGGCAAGAGAAACCATGAGCGGCCGGCTCGATTTGCGTTCTGGATCAGCGGAGAGGAAGATTACTAACAGGGCGTCAGTTGGTCAAAGTAAGAGGAGAGGACGAGTGATCTAACCGTATATGAGGGGTCGTAAGATATAGACGCTTTCAGCGACCCACTCTTGAGGAGATAGTAATGGTTTAACGAGCATTGTGGGATTTTTCACAGACGATGTTGTCAAGACCCTGGACAGAAGGAAATCCTCGACTACAGATGTCTTGTTAGTAGGCGGGGGCGCCGAGAGGAGTGGATGAGGTGGCAAAGGCTCATGGTTATTTCGCAAGTGCTCAGGGGTACCAGGAGGCGACGATCCCAGCGAGGACGGGACGAGAGTTGGCGATGAACGGGTGGAAGGGGGAGGTAAACTTTCTGGGTCGATGTCACGCTCGGGTATAGGTGGCGACATTAGTGGCCGACGGGTGATACGCAAAAGAGTGAATTTGAGCACGACCCTATGTAAGAGATAAGATGTGAGAACCAAAAGCATTGAATGTCCACTGCCACTTACTTGAGTGCCTCTAATAGTGTAACTGCTCTCCACCGACTCTTTGCGTTGACCGTTCTTCGAAGCCCCATCTCCACGAGAAGTTCGACGAATCGGATAAGCTCAAGCGCCCTCGCTGTCCATCTGTATCGAGTATGAGTGTCAGCCCACGCACGAGTAAATCGAGAGTGTAGGCTGGGCGGGAGCAGTGGCTTGTATTTTGGCTCGTTCCCAGCGGCCCTGTGGAGTAAAGTATCGTGGTACAAACTCAGGGCATTGACCGATGCCGACACTACGACGAAAAAAATAAGAGGTAGGACAATAGAGAAGTAGGAATGGGCGGACAGGCCTCTGAGACAAGTTCAGCGTCCTTGAACCGACCAAGGAGGAGCCAGGTGAGCGAACGAAGGGTTGATTCAAGGGAAGCGATGGTGGAACCGTTGCGGATTAGAAAGGATTCATAACGAGCGAGGGCAGAAGACATGGAAAGCGAGTGATGAAGAGAGGGGATGGGAGCGGCCGCAAGAAGTGGGAGAGTGGTAGCAGTAGTGCTGGTGCTGGTGCTGGTACGAAGCGAAGTGGACGTTGGTGGCTTGGCTCACCGGACTTTGATTGGATTGCGGGGCCTGTGGACCGGAGCATTAAAGCTACACTCGCATGTGATACATGTACAGCGATCTATGTTACGGTCACCTATTCTATCATACGTGTAGTTCCAGTAATAATACAACCAACTTGTGTTTGCGTTTGCGAGGACAACAAGGCCTTCCCCGAATATCACATAAACCCTCACCGCGGTGAACCAGCCACGAGGCAAAATCTGACCTCAAATTTTGTTGCATCAGAGGCACCTGCACTGCTACCGTGACTCAAGGCACTCAGCCCCCCTCCATCCCCTCGCCCCCACTCCTGCCTCCCGCATCCAGCGAGTGTACAGCCAACCAACCTCGTTTCCCGTATATATATGAAATCCCCCCCGTGCCATCACGCTCCCAGGCAAAATTAACAAACAACATGTCCTCCGCCCACCAAGACCACGCGGCACTTGCATATTTTCAGACCAGCCCCGTCCGAGGTCAGCTCGAGCCCTATGAGCCACAATCGCGGGCAGGATGGCGGTATCTTCAATGTACCGATACTCCCAACGAACTCAAGGTGTGTCACCCATTGGTTCCGATGGCCCGCTCTAACTGCTCTCCCAGGTTTTGTTGCCCCCCAAGACCGCTCTAATGTACAGCAACCTCCTCCAGTACGAGGCTTCCGAGCTGGAACGGGGCAGAGGCGCAGACTGGGACCGCATCCTCTACATACGACATCTGAAAGATCGTATGATACGCAAATGTCAGCGTTTGTCACGAATGACGCACACCCCTGGCACGGTTCCCGCTGCCTTCCGCATTGTACATGCACCGCCCGACTTTCGCCTCAAGGAAATGGAGCGCTGGTTACGCGAAACGGAGTCCCGTGGCAAGAGCACAAAGGAGGTTCGCCGACAACCATCGGCAGAGACAGCCAACACGCAGTCTCAGTCCTCGCGCCCCGCATACACCCCAGCACAATCGCCTCGCGTCCCTCGCACACCTCGTGTTCCCCCATCTCCGACTCCTGCGCAACGGGCCCCATCTTCTCGCGCACCAGGTTCCCTACGACGCCATGGCTCCGGCTCAACGCGCAGTTCAAATTACGTTGATTCACGCGGCTCTGTGGAATCGCCTCGCCAAAGGCCCTCGGCGCACACCCAGACCGCCCCGCAGCGCAACGCTTACCTCTCCCCCGTAGTAGAGGAACGGACCGAGTCGCCTCTACCCCCTAGTAGTGTACTCCCAACCCCGTACGGCGATACGCCCCAACTCACCGCCGAGGAAAGCGCATTCGCCAATGCCGAGGCTACGCGCGAGGACGTCGTCTCCCCAGACCCACTCCCACACCTCTATCGCCCGCCGAGTATGCTTGTGCCGATGGGCGAGATTGCCGCTGCCATGATGGTGGGCTCCCCGGAGACCTTCCCCGAATCGGCACAACCTCCACTGGGACCAGGCATGCCCGAGCCTTTCCTCGAGTCGTTCGTGCCCACAGAGCCAGTGCCAATGGGGCTTGGGATGCCCGAACCCTCTGTGCCCCTCGACCCAAATCAGCCAATCGCCGGCCCATCGCGTCCACCACTCTTGCGGCGGCGCAGCAGTCTCAGAAATGGCGGGCGATCCAGCGCAAATGGAACGCCAAAGGTGGTGTCGTGGGCCATGGACCGCGATTGGGCGGATCATCTGACCAAGTTCGATCACATCGTATATGCGGCTGAATTCGCTGGTCCGTCTCTCCTTCGCGTATGTGTCGTCAGGTTTCTGACTTCTGTTTCAGGTAACGAGTTGGAGGAAGCTCGCAAGAAGTTCGTGGAAGAGATATCTGGGGTGCGAAACTTGCGTTTGGCAATCACGGGCGCCCTTGAACGTCTGCGCCTGGAGTCAGATACGTTGCAGCAGGAGGAGGCCGCTTTACGTGCGCATGAGGAACTTGTCGTCGCGAGCTTTGAGCGTTTGAAAGAGAAAGAATCGAATTACAAGGAGAGAGGTAAGAACTGTTTAAGCATTTCTCTATTTATGCTGAGGTTTTTTTCCCCGTCTTTCCTCTTCATTAGTTCAAGCTGTCGTCGATGAAAGTAAGCGGGCTGTCATCGCCGCCGATAACAGACGCGAGAGCGCAGCGGTCAGCTGAAATGTCACACTCTTGCATCAATCATAGTGTGCGGCATTGATGTTAAACCAAACCAAACCGACTTATGAGCCCCCGATCTGATACCATCTACCATAACCAAGATTCCATTGACCCTGCAATTTTCGCCGCGGTGCACTTGCCGCAGCCACTTGGGCTTCCATGTAAGTTATACTCAGTAGATTGAGCAACAGGCGATGAAGGATGTTGTTTGTTTGTGATCTCAAGTTATTCCCGAGGATCGGGACGTTTATGTTTCATGTACATAGGTGCTGTTTCGTTTTTTTTGGAATGCTAGCGCGTCTCGTATGGACACCCAAAACGAACGGATGCAATGCAAGCCAATACACTTGTGGAGGTGAATTCTGTACATGTGTTCCCGCTCAAAAGAAGGCCGGATGCACGCACCCACAGAGAATTGCAAAACGAGATGGGACCTGTTTCGAACGGACCATACGAAAAGCCGACGTTCCAACAAGAAAATCTGATTACTTTCTTTTTTCTTTGGGAAGGGATTTCATACGTAGATGCACGATGAAGAATCGGACGGCGAGCTTGGTGGCGTAGTTTATGTCGGCCCTCAAGATCCCCTTTCTCAACGTAATGTATGGACGTATGGACCTCCTCAGAAGGTGGTTTCCCTGCGGCGCAGTATTTTACGCGTGCTTGCGTGGCGACGATGACTCACTCCGTCTTAACCGGAAACCCCGAAAATTTGTGAACTTTGAAATTTGAAAGCTTGAAGCTTGTGGGCGATCGGACAACTGTCCACTTGTTCAATGGGGCCCGAAAGGATCTTCGAGAAGATGGAGGAAACAGGCGCGCGGAGCGCTCTCTCTGTTTCCATGAGACCCATTCGTCAAACAACTACAATACAATGATGCCTTGACAGACGCCTCTTCCCACACCCCACCCATACAACGCCCTTCACTCCGACACGTACCCCCTTGTAGTACGTGTCAGTAAAGCGGCGAAAGGAAAACTTCGGGACGCATAATATCACACACTCTCAGGTCTGTTCGCCGATCAGCACCCGCGCGACATTTTTTATCCACTCTTCCCCCTTTGGTTTGGACGACCCCACGCCGCCACAAGAAGACGGGTTCACGACGAGGAGATCTTCTCTCTACTCTCTTCGTCCTTGCTTTCTCTCCCAAATCAGTCATCAAAAAGTCCCCCCGTTACCGTTGGTGTAGCCGCCCATACAGTCGACGACATGGCTGCTCGCAGACCTCTGACTTCTCGACCGATGGATCTCCTTTACTTTATCTTTTTCCTGGTACGTCTTCTGATTTCCACCCCACATTATGCATTATCCTTTATGGAGCTTTATCCACCGTTCTATTCTACACTAGCGCCATCCATCCATTACACCCCGTTTCGCGGCATCGCCGGAAAATCTATTATTTCCTAGCCACCCAAATCGTCCTCCAATCCAACCCAACCCAACACACGCATTTCTATATCAATTCAAAAACATTAAATTATCTTTTTTTTTTTTGGAAAAAAATAGGTCCACATACCTGCCACGCTTGGGGTAGACTGCCAGGCATTATGGAAGCAACACGTCCCGGAATCCATGCACGCTCTCACCCACTTTTACGTGGGTATGTCCGGGGACCCGCTCGTGGGCGGCGTCATGGGCATCTTTGGGAATGAATCCGAGCTCGCGTGGTTCAAGTCGTTCATGTATCTCGAAGCGTACGGTCCCATCTCATCCCCCCCCTCCTTTGCCACGCACCCCTTCTGACCATACGGAACACTGTAGTCTATTCCAGCTTCCGGTTTTCGTTCTAGGCGCCCGTGGCCTCTGGCGAGGTAAGTCTTCGCGCATTTGGCTGTGCATTACGCGTTATCGTGAACCGACCGTGGTTTTCAGACTCGCACGGAATCTATGCCCTCCTTGTGCTGTACGGCGCATCGACCGCTACAACCACTTACGCGTGTATTGCGGCCATCATCAATTTTCCTACGACATCCGCCGCAACCATCGCGCAGAATGCCGTCTCTCTAACGTCTCGACAACGTGTCATACTTCTGATCAATTACGTACCATTTTTCATCATTCCATTGGTTATTGCAGTGGATATGGCGTTCCGGCTGCAAAAATTGGCATCTGCGGGTGTTCGTGCACAAGAGAGTTCCAAGGAAAAGTGATGAAATTTAGCCCTGCTTCCTACATAGTATACTCAACAGGGTTCTCCGTTTCTTTCTGATAATATGTCCGACTTTTTCATGGCAGTACGTTGAGAATTAGTCTAGACTTGTTTCAACATGATTGCGTTTCCATCACTAGACTATCATTACAAAGTGGCTCCTTGCATCCTAAATCTAAAATCCATCGGTGACACCACAGGCAACAAGTTTCACTCCAGTACAGCTCTAGGCCTCCGTTTCGCCTTCACCCACCAGTACCTCACCAGGGCAATATATGCTATGTCCATGCATAGAAGGATCACAAGGGTCACCCCAAAAACCAGGAATGTGTTATTGCTACGTGGCACCGTCACGTTCAGCGAAAGGGCTCCTACAAATCATTCAATAAATCAGCTGGCACACAAATAAGTACAGTAAATGTACATACCGATGACCACTGAGGGTGGCACAACCCCAATGGCAACAGTGGCGAGTACAATGGTCGCGATGTCTCCCCTTGCACGGGCGCGCAAAAAGTCGATGCGTAAATTTTGTAGGTACATCGGATGTGACTCGCTCAGCATCCGTTCATAGTGCACCAAGGACTGTTGTAGTGTGAGGATATGGTCTACACCAAGTCATGTTCAGCTCACGCCATACACTCCGATTCACTCCGATCTCACCTTGGACGTCCCCGAAGTAGATGACGACTTCCGCATCGTCACTGATGGCTAGGTCATCCGAGGTGAGCAGTCGCTTGCAAATTCCGGCGACAATCTCAGGTTTGGTCGCCAACACGCGTGCCACAGACGTCGTCAACCGCCTCGTCCGTGCCATGCGGTGAAGGCCGAGGGCAGTGAGGCTAAAACTCGGTTCGATATTACGCGGTCGGGGCTTGTTTCTCATACAACAGAAGTTGAGTAGCCGCGAGAGCGTACGCCGCAAACGCCACAACATCAGACCACAGGTAAGCCTGGGCAGCGAGAACTGGGTCTTGGCCGTTTTAACAGAAGCTACATCTCTAGAAGAGATGTACTTTTCGTCGACGGGGGAGGTCAATGGCACGACTTTCTCCGCAACTGGTGGGGCATGCAGTTCCCGCGAGTTGACCAAGGGGAAGGGAGCGATGGTGGATGCCGGGCTATACTCATTGTATACGGCGGATTCGATGGCTGCAACCTGTTCTCCAATCTCTTCCACGAGAGGGAAGAACGAATCAACGACAGAGTCCAATATTCCATGAGCGATCCAAGCTGGGGGGGGGGGGTCAGAACAGAGAAATGATTCAGACAACGTTTGACATACCAGACGACCTGCGGGTGGCTTGTGCTGCGGTCTTGAGCTTTCCACGAACACGATCGAGATGCTCTGTACCATCACATCAATAATACGCATACATGTTGCCGGAGGGATTTACCTGAGATGTTTGAAAAATGGAACTACAGCGCCGTCAGCAAAGCGTAGGCATACGTAGATGGATGGCCACAGCTCACGGTGCAGATGCCATCTCGGAATACGACGAGGTATATACAAGTCTCATTTGCAACGTTTTGAACTGGGAATTGGGAACTTCCAGTCTTCTGGCTGATAGTGTCAGACCGCTCGTGCTGAACCGAGGACTCGATGGCACGAAAGACGATAAAATAGTAACCGAGCTTTGAAAATAACTCGAGTTTCTCGCGCGGTTCCTGGTGTAGGATGTCCTCCAGGGTCAGTGGGTGAAGATGCAACAGCTGTGACTCGAGTTAGCTTGACCATCAACAGAATGAACAGAAGATACTTGCCTTGCCTAGCGTCCTCATGTCTTCCCATGATGGACTTGCGACATCCAGCCACCAAGCCTGCGCCGGCTTTTCCTCGCCCGGATCTCTCCGAGATGACGACGCAACTTGCACGGGGTTCGGTGTCGGCCTGGTGAAGGAGATCTTATCTTTCCCCTTTCCCTTTCCAACCTTGAGCAACGGGTCTCCGCGCGTGGCAGTTCGAGGTGCACTGCGGGCTTCAAGCTTGGAGAAGTGACCTCGATGGGTATGACGACGGTGCGGGTGATGAGGTTGATCGAGCTCAGTCCGCGCTGCGCGCGAGTGGTGTCCAGGGCGACGGTGTTTTCCCGGTTTGCGGCATATATGCTCTAGTTGTGGGAGTATCGTCTCCAGCGAGAACGCGCGTACCGACCGCTGTTCTTCTTCGATGTGGTCCGAATCTGACAGAGGTGGAGAATAGAGGTTGAACTCGCGAGGGATCATACGACCAATTTCACGGGCCCTGAGGCGAGCGGCCACCGTTCGCTCAGACTGCTCGCGTTGTATCGTGTCTGCGATGCTCGGAGGGGGACGCTTGCGACGTGCCCTTTTGGACTTTGTGCGTGTGCGGAAGGACGAGTGCGACGTCTCTGTTGAAGAAGTACTCGAGGTCATGGAAGACGACGAGTCGGCCCGATTTGTACGCGCCCAACGAGTGATCGCTCGCTCCAAGCGAGTTGCAAGAGTGCCGAAGGCACCGGTAAGGCGAACAGAACTCGAGGACGCAGCAGAAGACGATGTTGAGGACACAGCAGACCTCTGCTCTGGTGAATGGGGTGCTGAGTGTGTTGACCCCAGCTCAGCAGTTTGAAGGGTGGAGCGTCTGTCTCCACGCAGAATATCGTCATCGTCGACGAATGGTTCATCGATGAAGATATCGGTAGGCAGGCCTTGCGAAGAAGTTTGAGGATCCATAAGAGGCAAAGGGGGGTACCGAAAGCGAAAGGCGGCCTGCACAGAGGCGAGAATGCGGTAGCAGGTAGGAAGGTGAGGCCATGAGTGAAAATTGAATTGGACGGCCAAAGTGTACCTTATACTGTCCCTTCCTTCGAAACGGGGCATATAACAAATGCCGGGCGAATCATTCACCCACACGTGCTGCCTCTGAT
>QFFA01000521.1:0-11234 GCA_003316565.1 Russula foetens
GCCCCACATCTACGACACCTCATTCTGATTAAAGTTGGCCTCTCAATACGATCCCCGCTACTTATAGATGCCGTGGGCGGTGTCACACGCCTTGTCACGCTCTCGCTTCAAGACATCCGCTCGACGACCGGTTACTTCCACCCAGGTGATTTACTTCAAGGACTTTCATTCATGCCTTTTCTCGAGACACTCGGCGTCACCTTTCACTCCGATACTCAAGGGATACCACTGAATACGTCGACCACGACATCCGTCACGCTTCCTAACCTTCGCTGGTTTGCTTTCGGGGGTGCTAGTGCTTACTTGGAAGCACTTCTTCCTCAGATGACCGCCCCGCACCTCGAGAAGCTCCAACTACGGTTCTTCGACCAGCGGATGTTTTCCGTTCCGTGCCTCGTGAAGTTCATGAAGACATTCGATAATGTCGAATTTGGCAGTGCGAAATTCCGATTCTATAAAAATGCAGTTGATGTGGAGGTGTATCCCTACCGTGGCGCAACAATGTATACCTTCTCCTTGGTCATTGACTGTAATCCCCTCAGCCAGCAAGTGGCGTCTACAACACGGATTTTCAGTGCGCTCAAGACGGTATTCTCTACAGTGGATCACCTCACTCTTGAATTTCTGAGGTATCCAATATGGTATCATGCAGACAACTACGTCGAACGTGTACGGTGGCGCGAACTTCTCAGATCGTTCGGCAATGTGAAGACCTTATACGTTGATGACGACTTCCTTGGCCAGATTTCTAATTCTCTATGCGTGCGTTTCGGAGAATCCGCATTGGACCCGTTACCTCAGCTAACGGAGCTCGAGTATTCCGCCAAAGGCGCCAAAAAGCATGCCTTTAATCCCTTCATCGATGCCCGTAAGGGCACACACTACCCCGTAAGCCTCGTTTGTCGTGGATCCTATGCCACTCGGGGGCAGCCCGTGAGCCACGATACTTGACAAGTGCCAGTGCCGTGAGAGGACAAGTTTAGCGCAGTCAGACGGTTCCATATTCAACTCACCGGCGCGTCCTGTGATCGATGTGATCACTTGGACTCTCATACAACCTCGCGGGACTCATTTCCCACTACAATCACGATCATCTCATGCCTCGTCACAGTGAACACCCCCCAATGTGGAATTCTCGTGGATACAGATTCGGTTTGCGTTGCTGTATGCCCCTTTATGTTTCTATCTCGCTTATATTTCATTTCGTTTTCTTGCTCTTGCACGTCCGTGTTCGTCTACTAACCTAGTACATGTACTCACTTTTTTGCTTGACGAAGGTATAGTCTGCCTTTGCGTATGAAAGAATATAATTCTACACAGTCGATGCTGACGATGTTCAATGTTTTCCCACCAACGATGTTTTCCAAAGATTCTTGACTCGACTGTGCTTTGTATTATCGTATTATCATACCATAGTTAAGAGGAAAGTGGTGGCAACCGACTATAGTTCGGCGCCACTGGGCCCCGGCCCGGCCCGAGGTCAATTACCCCTAACCCTGCGTGGGCCGATATGGTGTTCAAGAAAACAAAGGGATAATGAAAGAGCTTGAGCTTAAAAACAAGCTGTGTCTAAGACGAAATCATTGCGGTGGAGGTTTTCTGATCTACCTTGTCAAGGCGGAGGCGCGCGCGAACCAACCTCGACCAAAAATGAGGTCTCCTTCAAAGTGCGACCCCTGATTCCCCATTGGAATGGCCCTCTTTGTCGGATGATCTTATCTTTATGCTCACTCTCTCGGTCATATACCTCTCGGGTATCGTCTCTTGCTACCGCCAGGGCATTCTGTTCTGTTGATCGGGTTTTTAATTACCCTCGTGTGCCAGCGAGTATCTGCACTGCTTCGCCTTCAGAATTCCTCGTTTCTTTGTTTGCTTGAATAGCTTCCCCTTGCGCTCGTTATCTCGCCTTCGTTCCGTCGATGTGTCTGCTCTCCCATTTCTTTATCTTGGGCCTCCGCGTACGGTAGCGGCGATGCCTAGGCCGTCCACAGGCGTGAACCTATGGTATCAAACCCCTATCTGATGGACCATTTCATATGCAACACGTTGAAATGCATCGCATCGGTTTTTCCTTGTCATTTACAACACCAACCCACATACTAATTACAATGTCATAGTAACTGAGAACAGCCTGAGAGGGATGCCCTCCTACCGACGTCACTTGGTATTGAACCTATTCCATGCCGCTGTGGACTGCTATGTCTGCACAATAGCATCTGCGAGCGTAGTATCCGCACCGTGCTCGATGAACAATTGTACGAGACGACTCTTTCCCAAATGTAACGCAACGTGGGATGGAGTCAAGCCATTCTTGTCCTGCGCTGTCATATCCGCACCATTCTCGATGAGGAAGCGTGCAAGACGGGTACTTCCTTCCGGAGACTGGGATTCCGCTACCTTATGCAAAGGAGTAGATCCATCCTTGTCCTGGACGTTCACGTCCCCACCACACTCGACGAGGAAGCGTGCAAGATCCACACTTCCCAATGCTGATGTCTCATGCAGTGGAGTGCACCTGTCCTTGTCCTGGGTCGTCACGTCCGCACCAGACTTGACAAGGAAGCGTACGATATTCAAATATCCAGATTTCGATGCCAAATGCAACGGAGTTGACCCATCCTTGTCCTGGGCTGTCGCGTCCGCGCCACAATTGACAAGGAAGTGTACGAGATCCACATTCCCGGTTGTCGATGCCGAATGTAATGGAGTTAACCCGCGATTATCCTGGATTTTCACGTCCGCACCGTGCTCGACAAGGAAGCGTGCATGATCCACGTTTCCATTTGCCGATACCTTGTGCAATGGAGTCGACCCATCGGTGTTTTTGGCTTTGACGTCTGCACCACACTTCACAAGGAAGCGTGCGAGTTCGACACTTCCATATCTCGACATCCAATGCAACGGAGTCGACCCATCCTCGTCCTGTGCTGTCACACCCGCTCCACACTGGACAAGGAAGCGTGCAAGGTCCACACTTCCCGAACATGACGCCCAATGCAATGGAGTCGACCCAACCTTGCCCTTGGCTGTCACATCCCGGGCCGTGCCACACTCGATAAGGAAGCGTACGAGATCCACACTTCCCGATGCTGACGCGTTATGCAACGGAGTCGACCCATTCTCGTCCTGGGCTGTCACGTCTGCACCACGCTCGACAAGGAAACGTGCGATATCTAGGTTTCCCCATGCCGACGCCCTGTGCAATGGAGTCAACCCATTCTTTTGCTGGGCCGTGACGTCCGCGCCGCACTCGACAAGGACGCGTGCAAGACTCACACTTCCCATCCTCTGCCCCGATACCACATGCAATGGAGTAGACCCATCCTTGTCCTGGACCGTCACGTCCGCGCCATGATCGACAAGGATGCTCACAATGTCTAACCTTCCAGCCTGAGCTGCCATATACAACAAAGTCAGCCCGTCCTCGTTTTGAGCCTTTGGGTTTGCGCCGTGTTCCACAAAGAGGCGAATAAGATCCACTGCTTTCACCCCCCACATTGACACCCTCTGCAATGGGGTCAACCCGGCCTTGTCCTGTGCCATCACATCCGCGCCACCCTCGACAAGGAAGTGTGCGAGGTCTACAATTCCATTCGCCGACGCCCGATGCAATGGGGTTGACCCATCCTTGTCCTGGGCTGTCGCGTCCGCCCCGCACTCGATAAAGAGGCGTGCAAGATCCACACTTCCTGTATTATGCAATGGAGTCCACCCATGCTTGTCCTGGGCTGTCACATCCGCGCCGCATTCAACAAGGAAGCGTGCAAGGTCTACACTTCCCGACTGAGTCGCCCTATGCAAAGGGGTCAACCCAAACTTGTCCTGGGCTGTCACATCCGCCCCGCACTCGACAAGGAAGCGTGCGAGATCCACACTTCTAGCGTTATGCAATGGGGTCCACCCATAGTTGTTCTGGGCTGTCGCGTCCGCGCCATGCCCGACAAGGAAGTGCGCGAGATCCAGTCTTCCTGAAGCTGATGCCCAATGTAACAGAGTCTGCCCGTCCTTGTCGTTTGCTGTAGAATCTGCACCGTGCTCCACTAGGAACAGTACAACCTCCACGCTGTCAAAAAACAAAGCTTTTTGCAACGGTGTCAACCCATCCTTGTCCCGGGCTGTCGCATCTGCACCGTGCTCGACGAGTAAGCGTGAGTGATCCACACTTCCCGACTCCGAGGCCCAGTGTAACGGAGTCAACCCATCGTTGTCCTGGGCTGCCACATCCGCGCCGTGCTCAATGAGTAAGCAAGCCACTTCCACGCTTCCCGTTGCCGATGCCGAATGCAACGGGGTTGACCCATTTTTGTCCTTGGCTGTCACGTCCGCACCATGTTCGATGAGCAAACGTGCAATATTTTCACTTCCCCATCGCCCCGCCCTGTGCAATAGAGCCGACCCGGGCTTGCCTTGAGCCGTCACGTCAGCATGATGTTGAATAAGAATGCGTGTGAACTCCTTGCTTCCCGCCGCCGACACCCAATGCAGGGCAGTCCGTCCATCCGCATCCTGGGCTGTCACGTTCGCACTGTGCTCGATGAGCCATCGCGCGGCTTCTATATGTCCGCTTGCTGACGCATAATGTAATGGTGTAAGCTCATTGGAGAATGCGCGGGAATCCACATCCTGAGAATGCTCGACAACCAAATGCCTTGTGATAGCGGGAAATCCACACATAGCAGCATAATGTAGGGGGGTTCCTTCGCATGGAAAGGGCCTTTCGGTTCGTCCCATTTGCGTCATTGGGTTTAGGTCGAATATCCAGACCCAATTCGCGAGATGATGTTTGTTAGGGTCGAACAACTGTTTCATCCCTTCTTCTACGTTTCGTGACACGCCATCAAATTGGGCATGGTTAAACCAGTGCTCGGCAGCGTATTTGGCAAGAGGAAATTTCTCTAGGTCGCCTCGGGTCACATTTTCATCCAGGTGTAGTAAAATACCCAAACAAGCTTGCGCGACGAGGGTGTGAGCGGGTGTCATAGAGATAAAGTAACGCTTGGAAATAGTGTCCTTATTTCCGGAAAAGCGGGTAGAAGTCATGTACTCTTTCACCGAAAAGTGTGAAAATTGTATGACTGAGGCGTGGGGATCGTAGGAAACGTTGTGATCCTTGGCTTTGACGAGCATGAGCAATGTGGAGCACGTGGACAGTACTGCTTCCAAGGGATCTTCCAGGCGCCAATCTTCCTGAAACTCCGGAATCGTTCCGGCCTTGAAATCAAATGCGAGAAAGTCTGCCAGTTCCTCCACACGAAGCGGGCGAGAAACAACAGCGACGCATTGAAAGAGGCGATGAGCAAATTCCCAGTTTATCTCTTTGATCTCTTGTAATGTGCGTTCGTATGTCCCATCCAGCGTGTTCGGTAATTCGTCCAGGGCTTGCCGGATACGCCCAGGGAGACAGCCGCTGAGATACTCTAGCTGGCAATACACCCACCGGAACCTACAGTAATGGTATGGGTGAACTTCGTGAGGAATCAAGGAATTGATGCCTTACATCCCATCAGCCCGCTTTGTCAGGACGTCGATGACAAGCTCCTTCTGTTCCGGTTTCAATCTTCGCATCTTTCCACTCGTAGTCACGACCGATCTGATATACTTCTCGATGTCCTCCTTTTGTCCCCTCTCATCGTGTAGGGAGATGGAGCGGAAGGTCAACGGATCGAGGACAAGCTTGATGTCGGCCTCCGGACGACTAGTCACACAAATGCGTAGGTTTGGTAGTTGTATGTCGATCAGGTCCTTCAAAAGTAGGAGAACCTCCTCGCGAGGGGATGGTAGAGAAGTTGTATCTGGACATTCGTCCAGTCCATCGACAATCAAGAAAATTGGGGCCTGTCCTGGGAACTCCAAAATCTCCTTTAAACAACCAGCAAGTTCATCTTCGCCGGGGTCTTGAGAACCTTTGTCATGGTCTAGATAGAACTTGGATAGAATGTCACAGTAGGAGTCGGACTGATGACAGAGTTGGACCAGGACAGATGAGACTAGTCCGCGCAGATCCTTCTTTTTTCCGTCCCTGAAATCATAATAGAACATAGCGAGTGATGCAAGCCCAGACTTCCGCATATTCTTGATCTCTTCGATAATTGCAGAACTGGCGACAGTCTAAGTCTTTCAATGCTAAGGTGTCGAAAGATTAACGTACCAGAGTACACTCTTGCCTGCACCCGCTAAGGAAGATGACCCATCAATGATCCACGAAAAGGAAAATATCGGACCAGGTCGGCAACTCACGTTTCCCGTGAACCCAGAGAAGGGAACTTGGTCCGGACAATTTCCATTCTGAAAACGTCTCGCCTCGAATGAACCAATCCGCAGTCCCGCTGTGTCGAGTCCGGCGAGCGATGTTGTGGTTTTTCCATGGATCGGGAGGGGCGAACCAGCTTCGAATATCATCCTGCAACTTATTGCCTGCCAGACAATCTCAGGATATCCTGTCACCGGTAGCAAAGTTGAGGAATAACCGACGTTTAAACTTGTTCATGTCGCTCGCCAATTCATGCAGCATTTCTGGCGTGCAACTCATGAGACATGAAACTGTTGTGTTGTGGCTAACAGTACCTACCGAGGGTTTTCCGAACACTGTCATCGGACGCCTTTCCATCTGGAAACAAAGATATTCGACAACCAGCGTGAGACGAGGAGATTGAATTTGCTCACTCATTTCCTGCACGAGGCCGTATACGACCTTGAGAGTTTCCGCAGCTGTCATGCGAGTCTCGTCGTGCATGAGCCGGTCCAGCCTTTGTAGGACTGTCTCGACGAACTTCTCTCCAAGTAGTTTCTTGACAAATTTTGCTGCGTTGCATTGAGTAACGTAACTCGTCAGCGAGTTGGGACTCACTGGATCGGCCCTGCTTGAGCTCTTTCGTCGCCTGCGCGAGAGTGGAAAGCAACTCGATCATGATCTTGACCAGTATCTCGTCCATGGCGAGCATAGGAGGGATCTGGGTATATATTCGGAGGCGACTGAGGAAGTGCTCGATCGACTCGAGCAGGTCGACAAGTGCCTCATAGCTTGCATTTACACCATCGGCGGCCTAACTTGCTGTTAGAAGGATATGGATGTAGAGACAACGAAAGGCGCATACAGCGAGTAGGACGGCGAGTCCAGCTTGTATTGCATTTGCGGGTGGGAATGCCTGGAAGTTGTCAAAGATGTGGAAAACCATATCAATGTGTTCTGACGCACTAGGCCGATAGACGCTCCTAGGGCAGTGTTGGCAGATAGGGTAGAAAGAATCGAGACGGTACTTTCGATCAATTTCATGATTCTATTCTTCCCTCGGAAATCAGCGAAATTCTTTGCTTGGTGTTGAAGGAGCGTCGTGATGGATTCGACACTGTGGCATTCCTGAAGTTGCGCTGCAAGTGGGTGGTCGGCTAACGGGACGCCCGTGTTCTTTTCGTAAGCCAGCAATGCAAAGTCGAAAAGTGCCTGAATATGAGCCGTTCCTGGCTGGTCACCCATTTCACAATTAAGGAAGAAATGCGGCCAAAGGGGACTTGGTTTGCTGCGAAGGTATAATCCTGAGACGGTGATGTGGTGATAAAGGGTTAGGGGTAAATCTGGAGCACCGCATCAATGTGATACAAGGACAGTTGCCTGAAACAGGTGGGCGTAAGTTTGGGCTGGGCGCTTGATTGTGTTTATAGCGTGGCTGAGTAGATTGAATAGCGTGATGTACAGGATAAGATTAGCCGTGGGTCCGAGATCAAGACGTTAAGACGTTGACAAAATTTAGTGTGACGGACATTTCAGCTAGTCAGCTACTCAACCAGATCAGATGGAAAAGAGGTGCAAAATATGGTATTGATACAAGAAAACAAAGTAGTAAAGTACATGGGAAGGTAATATACAAATAAAAGGGTGCAGGTAAGGCAAAAAAACACGAAGTGTGGCCTAACATTCAGAGCCTCGCGACGTGACGGTGAATGAGAGAATGTTCCTTGCATGCCTCAGCCAGATCGTGAACGGGAATAGCAAGGGATTACGCACGCCAATTCTCTCGTGATACGGGATACCTCACAGGGGCCCACATCAGGTCCTGTTAATAGAGAGGAAAGTGGCGCCGAAAGGGAAGGGGAATATCGGAGATGAACAAGGAATGTATACGATGAGGAATGAGAAATAGAATATGACACTGGAGACGATGGACACGAGCGCAAAAATAAGACAGGAAAGACGGGTGCATGAGTTGAGCGAGAAGGTAGCTGAGAGACAACGAGGACGACGCAAGCAATGAGTCCACAGTAGTACGGTGACATCGTAGAACTAGAAGAAAAAAAAGGGGGGGCGGGAATAGGTCAAAAGGGCACACACCAAGAGAGAGAGTTTCGAGAGACATTCGCGCGAGAGAGTTGACCTCACAGGTCAGTGGATTAAGTAAGTATTTAACCTACAATTTGGCTTAGTTAGGTCAGTAGTTCGGAGAGAAGGAATAGGAATAGTCCAGAGGAACGAGACAGAAAAGAGAAGGAGGTCGGAGGTGTGGCTGAACAGGACGGTCAAAGATGAAGAGAGGGGGAAGATGACGATAATAAGGAAAAGGAAAAGAAAGATGTTTCAACGTGGTATTGTTCCACGTGACTCTCGTGGCGTGGCGAGAGCAGGCGAGACTAGGTTCGGAACCAGCCGTTTTACTTCACACTCAGATTAAACAGATATGTGAAGCTGACAGAACTCCGACTGAAATGGAGGTGGCGATGGCACGAACACGCAATTTTATTGGAGGTGGTCACGGTCCCAGAAGAGCTGTAAACCATGCTACTATATGCCCTTCGCGCAATGTCCTAACAACAATTCCATGACGTCGTGACGTCCATTCTCCAAAGCAACCTGAAATGGACTCCTGCTCTCCACATCCTTCGCCTCTACATCCACGTCATGCTCGAGCAGCAAACGTACCACCTCAGGGCTTCCACAGTGCGACGCAGCATGTAACGGGGTTACGCCGTCCGAACATCGTGCGTTTGGATTTGCACCGTTCTCAAGCAATAATCGGATGATATCGAGGGTTTGTGGATGAGCTTCGTAAGACGCGCAGACTAATGGGGTCGTGTCGTACACATTCCGAGAATTGACGTCCGCTCCGAACTCGAGTAGTACCCGAACCATCTCGAGATCTCCGTAAGAGGAGGCGGAAAACAGTGGAGACTGACCCACAGAACCAGGGGGATCCACGGATGAACCGTGGCGATGGAGTAGCCGTGCCAGCTCGAAGTCTCGCCCCGCCAATGCTGCGACCGCTGGGGTCTCATAGTAACCCCCATGAGCATTCACATGTTGCGGACATTTGACGATGAGGTGTTCAACGAGATCTTGGAATCTGCAAAGGGCGGCGTAGTAGAGGGGTGTTGCGCCGGATTTCGAAAGAGATGCAAAGACGGAAAAGACTGGGGCGACGATGAACGTATCTATGTCGTGTAGCTGGAGCCAAGAAGCGAAGTGTGGTTTGTCCGGGTCGAAGAGAAATTCCATCGCGGTCCGTAAATGGGACGATACGTCCTGGAATTGTGCATGGGTGACCCAATGTTCAGAAGCGTATTGAGCTAGAGGTGAGGTGTTCCTAACGCCCTTCCCTTCGACGCTATGATCCGACCGTAGCAATACGCTCAGGCAAGCTTGCGCCATGATCGTATGTGCAGGTTCGAGAATGATATGATACCGTGAGACAGCTCGAATTGGAGCGGCGAGGCGAGGCGACGTCAGGAATTCTTTCACCGAGAAGTGCGAAAATTGCACAACTCGTGATTTGCCGTCTCCATCGACAATGGCGATTAGACTAGAACACGAGGACAAAAGAGCTTGTTCTTGATCCTCCCACCGCCAGCTTGCCTTCAGTTTCGGGATACCTTCATCATCAAAGTCAACTGCTAGGACCTCCGCGAGCTCTTCAATACGCAGTGGCCGAATGGCCACGACGAGGCATTGTAATAGGCGGTGGGCATGATCTCGATTCGGTTTCTTGATTTCCCTCAACACGCGCTCATACGTCTCGTCCAACGATTCAGGTAGTTCTTCGATGGTACGTCGGACACTGGATGGGAGACAATGGCGTAAAGCCTCCAACTGGCAAAATACCCAGCGAAACCTGTTTGACGATCAGGACAAGTATTACGAGTATAACACGATTTACTTACATTCCATCAGCTCTTTCAGAGAGTATCTCAATCACAAGCTCCTTGTCTTCTGTTCTCCACTTCTTCATAATCGGTTCCGAATCCGAGTAGACGATGGACCTAACATACTCCACAATGTCTTCTTTTTGTCCACTTTGATCATGAAGGGAGACCTGGCGAGATGTAAGGGGATCAATGACGTCTCGTATGTCGACCTCCGGCCGGCTGGTGACACAAATATGAAGGTTTGGAATATGAAGCTCGACGAGCTCTCTGATGAGCTGAAGAACCCGTTCGCGAGGTGACGGAATCCCTGTACTATTGGGACACTCATCAATAGCATCTATGACAAGGTAGACCGGACGTTGCTCCGGGAGTGAGAGCATCTGTTTCAGACAGTCCGCCAAAACACCATCACTAGGTTGTTTCTTGCCTCTGTCATGAGCCAAATAAAGTGGTGATAGAACGTCGAAACAAATGTCCGAGCTAGCAGAAAGCTGGGTGAGAAGGGAGGATACCAGGTCGGGCAAGCTTTGCTTCGTGGCATTGCGAAAGTCAAAATAGAAATAACCCATCGACGCTTGCCCGGCCTCACACATGACTTCAATATCTTGGATAATCGTGGAACTGAGGGACGGAATCAACAACCCCCTACAGAATTAGTTGAAGATGCACAAACCTGAGGATGCTCTTGCCCGAGCCAGCTACGAGTAAATAGGTCGTCAGAAAGTGTCAGGTGGGGTGTACGAAGGACGAGAAACACACGCTTTCCATGAATCCAAAGGAGCGAATTTGTTTCTTTCCATCCTTTGAAAATGCTCCCTTGAAAGAACCAGCTTGCCATTCTTCTCTGATGAGTACCACACGCGATGTTATGATTTGTGGACGGGTCTGGAGGGGAGAGCCATTTGTGAAGGTTGTCCCATAATTGGTTTCCTGCAAGGGGTATGATGCTCCACAATCAGAATCAATGGGATTTGGGGGTGGCACGATGACGAACGACTCAGTTGGTCAACATCATCAGTAGCTTTTTGCATGACTGACTTCACTAGTCTTCCACCTAGATGAAATTTTGTCAGGGTCACAACAGTTTTGCTTACTGACTGAAC